>CP092885.1:39726947-39949697 GCA_030710605.1 Cordylochernes scorpioides | reverse complement strand
CTATTCTAATGAATTTGTTCTCTATTAATTAATATGAATCTCCTGGGTATTGATAAAACAAATGCTACTGGTTTCTGGAGATGTGAGTTTCTTTATTAAATGTAATCTCGAGTTTTCCGGCATCTCTGCCCTTATACAGGAGTACATAGAAACATATAAACCTTTCTACGTTTCCACGTACTCCTGTAGAAGGGCAGAGATGCCTTAAAGCTCGAGATTACGTTTAATAAAGATGAAGAAGCTCATATCCAGAAACCTGTAGCATATGTTTAATGAATTTATTCTCTCTCATTAAATTAGAGTCAATGAAATTTGTTTTAAAATAGTAATTCGATATATTTTATTCTCATTAATATACAAAAGTTAAAAATATATTTACAATATACAATTAATATATTGAATAAAAAATAATATTCCAGGATATTAAAAGAAGTTGTGATTAAATACAATGTTGAAATGTTATATGTAAAGGAGTTGTCAGTTATCAATGATATCAGAATCTTTCCAGTCAAAATTAAGAACATTATTCATAGAGAATCTTTCCTTTGGATCTCTGTTCAGTAATCCTTCCATTAATACTCCGGTTGATGAAGAAGCTTCTGATGGTGATTCGAATTTGTAGCTTAAAATCTTCTTTTTAACTATATTGTCGGAATCTCCGTCAAATAGACATTTCTTCGTAAGAAGTTGATACAAGATACATCCTAATGCCCAGCAATCCACTTCAATTCCTACAGAGTCGCCTTTAATAAGTTCAGGAGCATTAAACCTGAGTGTTCCACGTTTTAAACAAATTCTCTCCTCAGGACTCTTCAATTTCTCTGACAAACCGAAGTCTATCAATTTAACTATGCCATTCTTGATTAAGATATTTCCTGGTTTAAGATCCACATGAATAATGTATTTTTGCATATGAAGGTAATGACAAGCCGATGCTATCTGAGTGGTATAAGATTTAATTTGTGAAAATGGAATTCTTTCACCTTCCACAATTTTTAACAGTGAGGTTTCGCAATATTCCATATTGATGTAGAAATATATATTATCTTCGAAATAAGAGTACATTTTGACAATATTCTCATGGTCTAAAGATTTTAAAATGTTGCTTTCACGCAAATATTTTTTGTCAAAATCTTTCACGAGTACTTTGCATGCATATCTGGCATTTGTATCTACTTCTTCAACTAGGAAACAACAAGCAAAAGTGCCATTACCTAAAAGTTTCTCTTTTCTGTATTTTTTATCTCCATTTATAAAAATATTCCCAACTCTATCGCGAATTATTTCGGGAATGTTCATTTTTCAAAAAATTCAAGAAACTTATATAGAGTTTTAAAATATAAATTTCTAAATTGAACGCAGATTATTAAATACTAAAAACACTAACGCTAATAGAATTCATATATTTCAAAATTTGTTGGCTCTTAATAAATTAGAAACGTAGTGCGCGAGAAAAATATAAGGAATTTATAATAATTTTACATATATTCATTTTTTAATATATCAATTAATAAAGAGTTTATTTAAATAATTGAGATAATTCAGTGATTCTGTGGTACCACTCATTTTAAATATGCACTAAAACAATGCATTTTAATAAAATCAATAAAACATCCAGGGTTAAGTTTCTTGTACAACAATTATATTTCTTTAGTTTTCGGCCTAAAATGACCTTCAACAGGAAAACAACTAGATATATAACTTCTAGCTAATACACGTCGAAAATTAAATATCTATATATTTAAAATTTTATTATATTTACATATTTTAAATAGTATATATGACTATATTACATTTTTTGAAGTTTGTTTATTTATAGTTTTTTACTTATGAAAATTTATTATGATAAGTTTTCAAATTCAGTAGAACTTGGATAATTCAAACTATGCTTTGTATTAATTTATGTCTAACTGGCCTTATTGTTTGCGGAAGAGCATTGCTCGATTCGTATATTTAAATGTAATTTTACTGTCCTAAAGTTTATGTCCTTAGTTTCCTTAAATATCATTTCTAAGATTTAGCCTTCAGTGTAGCATATATAAGTAGAATGATCCAATATAGTATTAGAGCTCTAAAGAAGCGGTCTGGTAGATTAAAAATTGGTGAAACCGCTGGGATGGTTTACAACTGATAAGCTAAGACTTCCCAATAGTTTTCATCGCAATAAGGCCAGCAAAATTTTGATTTATTTGTGAAATAAATATTCGCGTTTTAATGTCTTCATTCGTTATATGAGGAAGACTATTGATGAATTAGAAAATAATGTCTTAAAACCATTTGTATTTAGCTTTGCAGGTCGGTCTGCTTTATCTCTTCCACGTTAACAACGAACCATGGAAATATTAAGGGATTTTTATCTAAAATTGGAGCGGTTGAAGACTCTAGCTGTCATTGTGGCAACAAATTCCAGGATTCGAGATACATACTGCTGGAATGCATACTCTTTTTTAGCGCTAGACAACAGACAATAAACAAGGTTGTAGATCTATATCAATTTGTAAATATCAGAGAGAATTATCATAGGTTTAACTATTTTTGTAAATATATTTATGATTATCTTTCAAACCTGAAAGGTTCAGGTTCCTAATATATATTATTGTTTCTCTCTTTTTTATTTTTGATCACTTTTTCTTGTATAATGTGTTTATAACTGTTTCTGTTTAAAAAGAAAAATGTAAATCGCCGCAGCCGGGATATCGCGTTTTGTGTGTTGAAATAAATAAATAAATATAGGTTTAATGTTCATATAAACTCTAAAACTCACGTCATACGAATGTAAATGTAAACCGATTTAGGAAATATAGAACTAAATGTGCCCCCAATTTTAAAATTTAGATTTTAAAATCACTTGCAAGATAGAGTAAGAAAATATATACAGTAGAACCTACATTAAAGGACACTCCCGCAAGAGGACATCTCTCTACAAAGGACAGTTTTCAATGTCAAAAATGACCTTTTTTGCTATTTCGTAACTCTCCGGTAAGAAGACACCTCTCTCTAAAGAACACTTTGCTTCTGAAATTAAGTGTCCTTTCCAGGGAGGTTCTACTGTATATATAATTATATGATGTTGAAAATTGAGTACAAATTCTTAAAATAACGGTAACCGGGCTATAACTCGTTCATTGTTAGGTGGTGACCAGATAATTGTCGATGACATAATTCTTGCAATCTCTATAATTATTATTTTTAGAATATTTATTAGTTAATATTTATTACAGTTGAACCTCAATGAGAGGATACTCGCGCTAGAGGACACCACTCTACAAAGGACAGTTTTCATTTGCAAAATTACTATTTTTACTATTTAGCAACTCTCCCGTAAGAGGATACCTCTCCTTAAAGAACACTTTGGCTCGGCAATTAGGTGTCCTTTATAGGGAGGTTCTACTGTATTAATTTTATTTATTTGATTTTTAAAGAGCTAGGGATTCCCAATAAATTATATTGTGACGCCGCATCCTCACTAGATGTACTTAGGATAGAGAGAAAAACTAGAAAAAAGTTCGTTTATATATTAATTGTATGTAAATACAAGGTGGGATCAATAAATAAGGTGAATTATAATTTATTTTAAAAAATAAGAACGATATTAAAAATTAGGACTTGATTTATTCAAAATAATCACCTTGGCTTTCTATACATCGTCTCCATCGTTCTTGCAACTTGTAAATACCCTCTTTATAGGCACTCTTTGGAAGCGTGTGAAAAAAATCTTGCACCACTTTCTGGACATCTTCATCCGAGTCAAATCGCTTTCCCTTTAACTCCTTCTTTAGTAGTCCAAAAAGTAAATAGTCAGAGGGGGCTAGGTCTGGACTATATGCAGGATGTTCTAAAACTTCAAAACCTAATTTAATGATTGTAGATACAGTTTTACATGATGTATGTGGCCTTGCATTTTCATGAAGGAAGAGGATACTTTTACTAAGCTTCCCTTTTCTTTTGTTTTTTATACCGGGCTTAAGCTTATTTACAAGAATGTCACAATAAAGGTCGCTGTTCATACGTTGCCTTAAGGATAAAAAAATCAAGACAGATTGGTCCATCAACATCCCAAAATATTTTTAACAAAACTTTACCGGCCGAACGTTGAGACCTGATTTTTTTTTTTTTGGTGTTGGAGAGTCGCCTCGTTTCCATTCCATAGATGCACGTTTTGTCGAAAGATCATAATGATAACACCAACTCTCATCTCCAGTTACAATTTGGTCAAGGAAATGATCACCTTCCTCTTCATACCGCTTTAACAGAGCCTTTGAAACCCGAATACGGTTAAGTTTTTGGTCCAAATTAAGGAAATGTGGAATCCATCTGCAGCATATTTTTCTAAATTGCAATTGTTCTTTAATAATGGTGTGCACAGTTCCATAGCTTATATTCAAATTGTCGGCTATGGTAAAAATGGATATTTTCTATCCTCCAAAATTAAGTTTTCAACCGCATTTATCGTGCTTGGCGTCGCTGTAACACTTGGTCGTCCAGGTCGCTCAATATCGGTACATGTAATTCGTCCATTTTTGAACTCGTTAACACATTTATAAATGTTTTTTTGAGACAAACAAGACTCACCATAGATATTTTTCATTCTTTGGCATATTTGAGATGTTTGAATACCTCTGCATTCAAGAAACGAATAACTGCACGTTGTTCAAGCGTGGTGCAATCCTTCAAGGGAGCTTCCATTTTAGTTTATTTATAAGTCTCGCGCCGCGCGTGGGAAAAAAGAACAGAACACCTTAAATAGTCTCTCGATGTTATATTTTAATATTCTGTGGTTTAAATTATTTTTGCTTTTTTAATTTTTAAGAAATAAGATATAATTCACCTTATTTATTGATCCCCCCTTGTATAAATTATTTCAATTTAATGCTTAAATGAAAATTTTAAAGTAAAAATTTAGCCGTGCAAAATGTTTTTAATATAGTTTTAAATATTCTTAAGATTCTACCCACTCACATATTGCAATTTATACAGGTAAAAAAAGTTCTTTTATCTGTATCTTTTAACACCCTCCCAAAGGGTTTCGCGCGCGTAAAAAAAAAAATAGATAGCCTATAAAATGTGAACAGACCTCTACTACAAGATAACTTCACCAGAAATATACAAAAATTTTCTGATACCCCGAAAATATTCCTCTCAATGCTTCAAAACATCAAGCATGGATTTACCTCAACAACAATTCTGACTGGCCATTCAGGCCGACTTTGCAAAGGTATTGAAAGAAAACCCAACTTGCCCCCATTGCCAAGATGAAGACCAAATCATGAACCACCTCCTCTTCACCTGCCCAATCTTCCAATATCAAAGATTCCTGAATGAATAAATACATGCTTATTTGAAATATTTATAAATATTCTAATTATATGTAAATAAAAATATGCATAATATTAATCATCATTATGAAAAAAACGAAGATAAACATTTACGATATCGCTCTGTGTTTTGATTCTTTATAAATCTATATTTAAATAAAACCTTATTTATATATAAATAACTAATAATAAATAATTTTAATAACTTTTTGAAACGTTAATTCTGATTAAAGTTACTTGTGAGTAAAACATCAGGGCCTCCAGGGAAAAGTAATAGTAGAGAATGAAAAAGTTTTTGAAAAGATACATTTCCCTGGAGGCCTGATGTTTTTACTCAATATTGATACAAGGGGTTATTTTATTGAATAACAAAAGTTACTTGTAGAAAAATATGACGTTACAAAGCCAATTTCCCGAAATCTCCATCTGCCGTTCTTGAGAGTTTCAATTTGGCTAACTCCACACAGGCCGATATAATTCTCCTATAAGAACTTCCAGCAAACTTCTACTGGCCCACTCCAGGTTTTCAAGTCTTCTTCGGGCATTGTTGCACGGAGCAATCTTCATCCCATCCCTCTAGTCACTCGGTACACCCCCTCTATTGCCATCTACCTGGATCAGCGAGTAGTTGCAGTTTTCTCAGCCTACTGGCATGGTCATAGGTCAGAGGAGGATTTCCTTCCTCAGTTGGTAGAACTCAGTTGGATGCCAATGCCCACCTGGGGCATCGGTGCGAAGTTGGACATCCGTGGAGCAAACCTTGAAGACTTCGTCCGCTGAAATGACCTTCATATCCTGGGTCATCCCGTACACTTTACGTGGTCAAATGGACATTTCTTCTCATCCATTGATGTTAAATTGTCATCCAGCTCATTAGCGATATTGGAGCTTAGTTAAGGAATTGGTCTTCATCGACACACCTCATTCCGATTTTGACAATCTTTCCAGACATGGTCACCTCTGAGGAAACTACCACATGGGTGGAATCTTCATGCAAGCAAAACTCTTCTTCAATTCATCTCCCCACCAAGTTACTGCCCTCCTTGATATCTTTTTTTTTTTCTAGAAAGATAAGTTACAAGAAAAGGAGCAAGGAAAAAAAATAGTCGAAGGGCTTGGGATCGACAATTTTACTTGTTCTTCTGGTTGGCTCTGGCGTTTTCAGCAACGACATGGAATCACGTCACTCGTTGACTGCGGAGAAAAAATAAAGTAGATCAAAAATGTGTCGATATTTTGCTTCAGAATTTTTCCCGGAATACCAAACCTATTTGCCCTGTAATATATTTAACCTTGATGAAGCTGGAGTTTTTTTATAGTTGTCACGGCGGTGCCCGAAGTATAGAGAGATTGACGCTCGTGTTTTGTTGCAATGCAGATGGGTCAGAGAAACTCAAGCCCTGGGTAATCGGAAAATATAAAAATCAAAGGTGCTTCAAAAGCATCGATAAAATTCTGCCATGCATTTATACCCACAACAAATCTGCTTGGATTAACTTTTAAGCCTTTCGCGAGTGGCTTATTAAGTTTAACCGACATATGGATTCCGAGAAACGAAATGTTATTTTGACATTGGACAACTGCACCGCACACAACGGGCTTATATCTGCCCAAAACGTGAAACTTGTATTTTTCCTTCCAATTCAACAAGTTGAGTGCAGCCGCTTGTGACCAAGGATAATTAAAACTTTCAAAACATTTCACTGGACCACCCTTGTTAGAGCAATGATTCAATCAGTTGAAAATCACGAAGTGAAACCAAAGGTCTGCAATCAATACGGGCAGTGTCATCTCCCTGATCGAAAATATATCTTCTGAAACAAAGAATCAACAATCTTCCCAACCAATCTAACGTATTTCGTGTTCTTATTTATTGTTCGCTTTTAATATATTCCCTTTATTATAATTTTGAAGGCTAAATTTCCCCTTTTTTCTATTCTTGTTTGCTTTTTCAATAAATTGATTCTCAGTCTTTTTTTATGTCTCTGTCTTTTTTATTACCTCACTATTCCCATAATATTTCTTTATTGAACACATATTTAATCATTATCTTTAGCATTAACAAACAATTGTAGAAAATTGTATTTTAAAATAAATATACTACTCTTTTTTATTCAATACTAGCCGAATTACCCAGGCAACGCCCGGGTTTTACCCGATTAAATATTTTTATTCAAATACTATTCGTTACACACACAATTATAAATTGGCGCAGTGGATGTCACTCTTGTGAAACGTCCCGCTCCAAACTTTGTGTGTTTTTAAAATATAAAAATAAAGATGTATTTTTTCACAACGATATTTGAAAATTGTATTATACGCAGTCATTACGTCATTCAAGTTCACTATCCAATCCCGTCGCGCCGTGTGAAGGCTCCACGCGGGTGTTTACTTCTCCAAGTTACCGCAGTAATTGTTAATTTTCATCCTTGAAGTTGTTCTAGGGTATAATTGGTATTGATCATACTTAGGTAAGAATATTGACCTAATATTTACATTTATCAACAATTTCTGAGCCTAGCTATTCCAATTTCTAACACATAATTTACCTTCCAACCACAACATGGCAGAAATGTGGTGGCATCAGCACTTATTTAACTTTTATTCCATCGAAACAGGCTTCAGTGATAACGTAAAGACATTCTCCAGTTCCATTCGAGTTCGTGATAAACGGGATTTGCTGTTTTTAAAATCTGTTTCTACAGACCTTATTCTGCAATGATTAAAAATTGAAAGAGGAAAAAGGCATGGCTGTGGTAAACTCTCCCAGCAGTGTTTCGTCATTTTAATTTCCAGACTGCTTCAACATTGTATATACAATACAAAGCCTTTATTAAGACGTTAGTCTTATACAGATTCTCCGTACAAGGTGCAATAACAGGAAAAGAGCAGCACAGGAAACCAGTAGTTCCACAACTATATGCAATTATTAGTAATAAGGAAAAGTAAGATTTAATATGAAAGGTCGACGCCATCGCCTCGAGTCTTCAATTCCATAAGCGCGGAGCAGAAATAGGGACTAAGTTATTTAGTTCGCCATAAATATAGCATCCAGACACAAAAAGGAGGTTTACTCCACCACATTCAACATTGTATTGGAATGGTTACAAAATAACTTTACTAGGGATCACTCAAAAAGAGCAACCTAGCTTATGATATTTACAATAATATAGGTGAAGATTATTTACATATTAAAACAAGGTGTCCAAAACGGTATTCGATCCCTGTTCATGGCTATCAGGAATCGAGGGTGTGTTCAAGGGCAAGTGTCCATAGTGGGACACTTGCACTTTAAAGGTAAACTGAATATAGAAATAAAAGAAAAAACATTTGAAATATGTACAAGAATTAGTATACAATTTAGTTAGATGAAAATAAAGAAAATATCAACACAATTGAAATATGTACAAAGATTAGGTATTTTTATTTACTTCTCCTGACGAAGACAAAAGATTTTTGTCGAAACGTTGAGAAAATAAAAAACTCCAACTGGCCGAAGTGTCTATTTTCTATATAAATATGAATGCCGGCCAGGCAGCCTCTATCTTCACGATATGCAAATTTAGTTAAATGAAATCAATTGTAAAGTAGTGTTTGAAATGAAGGCGATAAAAACGTGGTGATTTTCTTTTAATAGTAAAAAACAAGCTTTCAGGCAAGAATACCCTTCTTCAGGTTACAACTTGGCAATATTTTAAAACTATGGACATGAAAGATAGCCAAATACAGTAGGTAAATAGTTCAGTTGGGGGGATTGGCGAGGTAAAACACGGAGTATTGGGGTGGGAGGTCGATTTTTCGGTTGAAACTGGGCGTGCAGTGCGAGACCAAAGATTCAAGGACTAGGCGCTGATACTTGTTCCCGATGCCCTTGTAAACGCATACAGCGCTGTCCAAATTGAACGAGTGGCGAAATTCTGTGATGTGTTGGCATAAGAGAGACTTGCGGTCGTTGGTGCGTATGTTGCGGCTGTGTTCAGATAATCTGGTGCAGATAGATCGACCGGTTTCTCCGATGTAACACTGTTCGCAATCGTAAAGTAGTGTATTCGAGAGAAAAAATTACAGATTTAAGAAAGTTTTAAGAAATATTTTAGAATAAAAATAAGCAAGATATTAGATAATTATTCACAATACAAAACTATGCTAAACAGAGTTAATGTCTAAATAAAAGCGTTCCAATGGAATTTAGTGTTTTTTTTTTTTATGAAATTCTCTCTCTCTCAATATGCGAAATGAGTTGAATTTTATATATTTGTATTTTGTTGAAATTGGATCAAACGGGTTTGATACATTTAGTCCATTGCTTATTCTATACTCTTAGAAGACGGGGCAATTTAGCAGCAGATGAATAGAAGTCTGTTCTTCACATTCACAGAAACATCTTGAATCTTGCGCTGCTTGGATATATTTTAATTTTTTGTAAATACCTTTTACTTATTTATTTATACCAGACCTCAGTTCCGCGAGTATCGGTCTAAAGATTGTTTTGTATAAAATGAGTTTTTTTCTGGGTACTTAGTCCTCAAGATTTACAACATATCGAAAAAAAGTAAATTTTTTAGTGTTTGAGTTCTATTTAGTATATTGTTTAAATGAAGATTAAAATTGAACTTATTCTTCCTTCTATGATTTTTTAAAGGTAATCCCCAAATATTTATTTCTTGAACAAGCGTGGTAATATACTGGTGTCCAAAATTAAGGTAACAAACACTTAATGTTAATTTTCCAAAAGAAACTCGTCGCCGTAAACTTTTGTTTATTCTTCAAATGATGTCAGACGATTCCTTCTTTTGTAATATAAAATTGTTTTGAACGAAAATTTGGAAGTGGATAGACAAAACTACAATGTATGTCCCATAAGTTCCCGGACTGGGTCCATAAAAAAAAAGGTAAGATATTTTTTCAAAAAATTATTAAAACTTTTCAAAGTAATCCCCTCTTGCGCTTCAACGCACCAGCGCCATCGTTTCTCCCAATTGTCGAAACAGTTTTTATAGGCCTCTTTTGGAATGCTCTTCAGTGCTAACAGCGATTTTTCAATTATGTCATCCCTGGTGTCAAAATGTCTTCCTTTTAGAGCTGCTTTAAGTTTGGGGAACAGGAAAAAGTCATTTGGTGCGATGTCTGGGGAATAGGGTGGTTGAGGTAGGATTTGTGTCCCGTTTTTCGCCAAAAAACTCGTCACCAAGTGCGCTGTGTGAGGGCGGGCATTGTCATGGTGTAGGATCCAGTCACCATTAGTCCATCTTTCTGGTCTTTTTTTTTTTCGGATCGCTTCCCTTAGACGGCGAATAATGCCCAAATACTTCTCCTTAATAACTGTTTGGCCTGCAGGAAGATACTCGTGATGAACAATGCCCTTGTTATCCAAAAAAAGCGACCAGCAACACCTTGTTTCTGGATTTAAATATCCTGGATTTTTTGGGTCTAGGCTCACCCTGACCTCCCCACTCGGCAGATTGACGCTTGGTTTCAGGGTCATAGCAATAGACCCATGTCTCGTCGCCTGTGAATATCTTGTCTTTCCATTCCGGATTCGTTCTTGTCATTTGCAACATGTCCTCACAGGTTGCAAGCCGACACAGTTTTTGCTCATTAGTGAGGAATCTTGGGATGAATTTTGCAGGAGTCTTTTTGAGCTTCAAATCTTCGGTTACGATACTTCCAATCGTTGTTTTAGAGATGCCTGTGTCTTGCTCTAGCTCCAGCAAAGTGGTTCGAGGATTTTCTTTTATCAAATCGGTGATTTTTTGCACATTTTCATCAGTCCTTTGAAATTTTGGGCGTCCTTGCCGAGGATCATCTTCAATGGAAATTCTGCTCGCTTTATATCTAGAATGTTATTCAAAAACAGTTGTTCTCTTTGGGGCGTCATTGAGGAATACTTTATTAAGCATTTCAAAAGTTTTGGTTGCTGATATTTGAAGTTTCACACAAAATTCTATGCAAATCCTCTGCTTCAATTTTTGTTCCATCGTAAAATCGCCGCAGCGCTAGGTGTGACCTCTAGATAAATTAGAATGACCTTGGCGCGCGCGCATGTACTGCCTCGATATTGGTACCACCGTGTTGCCAGATATTTTTTCCATAATAAACAGTCAAATCAACATATATAGTCAAGACCGTCTTTACACCGTCAATTCCTCATGTCACGGATGCGCGCGCATCATCATTATGATCATTATCATTATCTAATGATTATTATTTTTTTTTTGCTTATCCCTAGTACACGTGGTACAGGCCATGATAATCATGGTGGGTAGTTAGCGACTGCTTTTACTGTAAGTGCACCACATGTCTACACATGTGAAAAGCAGTTCGACTTTGCACTTACTAATGCCAGAGCCCCGTTTGGTTACTTGCACTCGCTGGTGGGGTTGGACTTTTGCAAGAATCGGGGGCCATTGGAGCATTTTTTTTTCTTTAAACAGAAAAAAGTGTCCAATGCGGGTTCGAACCCGGGTCCTAGTGGTCGAAAACCAAACGGTTTAACCAGCCTTCCACCGACCTAATGATAATAATAATAATAATTATTATTATATTATTATTATTATTTTATTATTTTATTATTAATATATATAGTCACGACCGTCTTTCCTCAATTTCTCATGTCACGGAGCGCGCGCATCATCATTATGATTATTATCTTCTATAGAAGCTTCTATCTTTATAATTATGTATATTTACAAAAAGTCAATTCGCTCGCTCCTCTAGCGGTCAAAATGACGGGTAATACCAGCTGACCTAATGTACATGTAAAGTTTGGAGCGGGACGTTTCACAAGAGTGACATCCACGGCTTCAATTTATAATTGTAACAAATA
Source organism: Cordylochernes scorpioides (assembly GCA_030710605.1). NCBI lineage: Eukaryota > Metazoa > Arthropoda > Arachnida > Pseudoscorpiones > Chernetidae > Cordylochernes > Cordylochernes scorpioides. The sequence continues at coordinate 39,937,556 of CP092885.1, read as the reverse complement.
GTATTTGAATAAAAACATTCAATCGGGTAAAACACGGGCGTTGCCCGGGTCATTCGGCTAGTTTATTTACATTTTTCATTCATTTATTTTTTTATGGACCCAGTCCGGGAACTTATGGGACATACCTTGTATAACAACAAAGTTAAAAAATACATTTATTGTTGAAATATTTTTAACATAGTTATGTAAATGTATGTTAATTAGTCCACAAAAGTCAGGTAGATATTGTTGCACTGGGCTGCGGTTTGGCAGATTCTTCAGTCTTGAGTCTCTCCTCAGACGTGTCTTGCATCTTTCCAGAACGTGTCTCAACCATCTTACAAGGTTAAACCAGTCAATAATAAGACAACTATAAATTTAGGTAGCACCTAGAATCTCTCTTTATTTACCACATCAAAGTTTAAAGCATGTAGGGTATTTAGTGTATCAAAATACAAATGTTTTATAGTACATAATATTTTATATTAATAATCTGTTTTATAAAAATAAATAAATTTATAATTTAAATTTTAAATATATTAAAAATAATATTATAAATAATTTTAAAAATAGGCGCATTAATCATGATGCAACACTTCCCCCTCTCCAGAGGTCGTCACGTCCTCGTGAGTGACCTCATCAATTCTTTCAAAATAGGGTTTGAGTCTTGAGACATGGACAATCAATGGGTCTTGGCCAGGATTATCTTTCGGCTCAATTAAGTAATTTACGTTGGACAGCTTCTTTAATATTCGATATGGCCCAAAATATTTTCTCAATAGTTTTTCACATTTTCCGATTTTCCTGACTGGTGTCCAAACTGCCACTAAATGTCCTGGTTCATAGATTCTCTCGTTGTGTTTTTTGTCATAGTTTCTTTTCATTCTTTCCTGAGTCTTCTCTGTGTTGTTAATGACTACCTGTCTCGTCCTTGCTATTTTATCTAAGTAGTTTTCTATATATTCGTCGTAATCGTCCATGTTACTGTCCGTTGGGATATTCTCGTCATCTAAGAGGGACATGGGTTCCCTCCCAAACAACAGGAAAAATGGAGAGTAGCCTGTGGTTTCTTGAATTGTGGTATTATATGCGTGGGTGATAAAAGGAAGGATTTCGTCCCAGTTCTTCTGATCCGTATTCACATACATGCTGATCATATTGATTAAAGTTCTATTTAGCCGTTCAGTTAGTCCGTTAGTCTGGGGGTGGTAGCTCGTTGTGAAGCAATGTTTAACTTTGCACATTTTCATAACCTCCTTCATCAAATTACTAGTGAATTGTGAACCTCTGTCGCTGATAAGAAATCTTGGAGCCCCGTGACGTAAAAATATATGTTCGATTAAAAATGTAGAGACTTCTTTCACTGTCGCTTCTGGTACTGCCTTTGTTTCAGCATACTTGGTATAATAATCCGTCAACACAATTATCCATTTCCTTCTTCTTTTCGTTGATGGCAAGGGGCCAACAAAGTCAATTCCGATTCTTTCAAAAGGGTAGTTAGCTGGGGGAATAGGTTGCAGAAGTCCAGATGGCAACTGATTTGAACCTTTCCGACTTTGGCAAAGATGGCACGTCTTTACAAATTCGGAAACATCTTTCAGCATGGAAGGCCAATAGTATTTATTCTTCAATCGGTATGTGGTTCTGGCGACGCCCAGATGGCCATTCAGCATATGGTTGTGGTATTCACTCAAGATTTCTTTCCTTCTCTTCTTTGGCACTACCAGCAACCATTCTCTACCTTCAGGATTTGGATTTTTCTTGTAGAGACACCCATTTTCTTCTTTAAAGTTCTGTGTAATTGAACGCTTGTTTCCACTAAGGTTCTCCTTAATATTCTCAATAAAATCATCCTTTTCGTCTATTATTTGATTCAAACATAGTCTTTCATAATCCTCGTCCCATTCGTTTTCTGGTAAGGGTCCTCTCGATAGACCATCAGCGTCCAGATGTTTTTTTCCCGATTTGTGTATAATTTCGAAATTATATTCCTGAATCTTCAGTGCCCATCGTGCTAATCGACCGGTCGGATCTTTTAAATTCTTAAGCCAGCATAGTGCGTGATGATCAGTTACGATTTTAAAGTGCCTTCCATATAAATAGGGCCGTAATTTTGATATCGACCACACTACAGCTAAACATTCCTTTTCGGTGGTTGAATAATTTTGCTCAGGTTTACTTAGGGTTCGGCTCAAATATGATATTACCTTCTCTTCGCCACCGATATTTTGAATTAGTGTTGCGCCTAAGCCGATGTTAGAGGCATCTGTGTGAATGCAGGTGGCTGCATTTGGATCAAAGTGACCTAAAATTGGCGGATTCATAAGAGCTTTTTTAAGGTTTTGGAACGCTTCTTCCTGTTTTCCTGTCCAGATAAATTGCACATTTTTCCTGATGAGACTGGTCAATGGGTCAGCGATTAATGAGAAATCTTTAATAAATTTTCTATAATATGAGCACATTCCTAGGAATGATTGCACTTCTTTGGCCTTCTTGGGCTGAGGAAAATCTCTAACGGCTTTTATATTATATTCGGCAGGTTTTATACCCTCTTGGTTGGTTATATGTCCAAGGATCTCAAGTTCCTCGAAAGCAAATCTGCATTTCTTGGCGTTCAGTTTTAAATTAGATTCGCTGAAGCATCTGAGGACAGCTTCAAGTCTTTTAATGTGGGTTGGAAAGTCCGAGCTGTATATAATTACATCGTCCAGGTAGCAAAGGCAAATCTGCCATCTCAGATTTCCGAGGACATTGTCCATGTTCCTCTCAAAAGTAGCAGGGGCGTTGCATAGACCGAAGGGCATTACGTTGAATTCATATAACCCATGTGCAGTAGTGAAAGCCGTCTTCTCTTTGTCTCTCTCTTCAATTTCGACTTGCCAATATCCCGATTTGAGATCTATTGCTGAGAAGTACTTGGATCCTTGGAGAGTATCCATTACATCATCAATTCTTGGGATTGGATAAACATCCTTCACTGTTACTTCATTTAATTTCCTGTAGTCCACACAAAATCTGTATTTGCCATCTCGTTTTTTTACCAATATAACGGGAAAGGACCAGGGACTTGAAGATTGTCTAATTATTCCTTCTTCGAGCATCTCGTCTATTTGATCCTTTATGATGGTTCGTTCCTTAGCGCTTACCCAGTAAGGCTTGTGCTTTATTGGTTTTGCGTCTTCTGTATGAATCTGATGTTTTGCCAAACTGGTCCTACCTAACCTCGATGAGAACAAATCAGTATACTTGGCCAAAATTTGTTTTAACCTCTCTTGTTCTTTAAATGATAAATTTTTGTTTATTTGAAATTGTATTTCGTCATTTTCATTCTGCTTCTCTTTATTCTCTATAAAATTTACCCCTGCAGGAAGACTTCCATAAGCCAATGTTTGGTCTTTCATGATTTTTAAAGGTCGAGGATAAGGGTTCGTTATCCAGATATGGGTTTTCTTATCCGTGACAGTAAGCAAACTTCTTGCCAATCGAAGACCATTTGTTTGAGTCATTCTGTTGTTCTCTTCGATGACATATTCGCCATCCTCTGCTTCTATTGAGGCCCTAATCAATTTAATAGATAGTTTAGGTATAACGGTATCTGTAGTGCTCTTTATTTTTTTTAGATCATAATTGCTTACGTCATGATTACTCATCAAATTATATTTTATTGTTTCTCGTTTACAATCAATTTTAGCATTCTTTTTTTTAAGGAAATCTCGTCCAAGAATAAGAGTTCGTAGATGCGCGTCCATGACTACAAATTCGTGGGATAATTCAGTGTCATCAATTTTTAAATCTAAAATAATGCTACCTACCATATCTAATTTTTTTCCATCGGGTCCTGAACACGTTTTAGTGAGACTATTTATTTCACGGCCAGCAAAAAGTGCTGTTCTTAGGTCGACCACTGAAAGATCGGCGCCTGTATCAATCAAAGCTTCGCATAACCCTATCTTGTCCACATTAATATTAATTTTGTACCTAGGGTCCAACTTTCTAATTCCATTTATGGTCGACTTGCTTTGATTGAAGGAATCAGGCGCGACACTTAGTTTAAATCTTCCAACACGGAATATCTATTCCGTGTAGGAATATTCATTTGTGTGTCATTACAAACATCCGCATAGAGGCGAGGCCGTGTATAATCTTTCCTTTCGTCCATTTGAAGATTTTCTTGGCTCTTGTCTTGGGAAACTGAGGGGTCCTCTTCTACGATCCTCACAAACTTGACTCTGCAATACCGCGCTACGTGTCCTGGCTTGTTACACTTGAAACATATTGGTCTCCCGTCTTCTGTCCTATTCCTGTTTGAATCTGGACTCTTATTGTAGGTTTTCCTTGGGTAGACCGGTTTTGGCTCAGGAATGGGAGTGTAAAATCGTCTAGGGGCAGATACCTGGGGCAGCGGCTTGTTCTGGTAGTACCTCGGAGCGGGGGCCTGGGGCTTGGGGGTGTTCTGGTAGTACCTCGGAGCGGGGGCCTGGGGCTTGGAGGTGTTCTGGTCTGGTCTTCTGAACGACGGAGCGTTCTTCCATTGCTCTTGATGGTGGGAACGAGGAGAGCGTGGTCCATTATATAGAACCTTTGATTTTTCTATACGTTCTTGATAATTATTTTCAAACAAATCCATCTTTTTACACAATCTTAGGAGTTCGTTGGTATTCTTAGGAGGGTTTAAGTAGAGGGCAAAAGAGTACTCTTTCTTTAACCCTCCAATAACCCAATTTATTTTATTCTCTTCTTCCATTTGGGGGTCGACCTTGTTGCACAGAACCAGGATATCCTCTGCAAACCTGATTGCAGGTTCATTCCACTGCTGCATTCTGTTCAGCCTCATCTTCAATTCTTCTTTGTTGGCGTCTGAGCCAAAATCCTGAATTAGGCGGCTCTTGAAATGTTCCCAGCTGGTAAAACTTATCTTGTGTAGGTCCAGCCAGGTTTTGGCGCTACCAATCATGTTCATGGCTGCATAGCGAGAAATAATATATTCTGCCCAGTGGTACAGGAAGCCAATTTCTTCAAGGGACTCAATCCATGGGCGAGGGTCTTCTGTTCCATCATATTTGGGGATGTCTATGTTGGGGTTCAAAACAACTGGGTCGGCACTTGCATCTCCACCAATTGTTGCACTGGGCTGCGGTTTGGCAGATTCTTCAGTCTTGAGTCTCTCCTCAGACGTGTCTTGCATCTTTCCAGAACGTGTCTCAACCATCTTACAAGGTTAAACCAGTCAATAATAAGACAACTATAAATTTAGGTAGCACCTAGAATCTCTCTTTATTTACCACATCAAAGTTTAAAGCATGTAGGGTATTTAGTGTATCAAAATACAAATGTTTTATAGTACATAATATTTTATATTAATAATCTGTTTTATAAAAATAAATAAATTTATAATTTAAATTTTAAATATATTAAAAATAATATTATAAATAATTTTAAAAATAGGCGCATTAATCATGATGCAACAATATTGACCAATATTTGATGACCTAATAGGGTGTATGGTCTTCTCTAACAGCTAGAAGATGTCACAACGACATCTCATGCTGTTTATTAGACAATTAAAGAGCTCTTGAGGCAACAAATCCCACTCTTCAACCAAAGAAGTTTTCAGTTCTTGGGTGGTCCTGGGTGGGGGTGAACGAGATCCAATTTGTCTCCCCAAGACATGCCAAAGATGTTCTATAGGATTGAGGTCTGGTGATCTGGCAGGCCACTCCATCCTTTGAATACCCTCACTTTAAAGATATTCGTCTATCCTCAGGGCTCTATGAAGAAGAGCATTATCACTATAAATATGAACGAAGGCTCGACCCCACCCCCCCAAAAAAACTTACATTACAGGGTTCAGTATCTCGTCTCTGTACCGCTGAGAAGTCAGGGTGCCGCTATCAAACACATGTAGTGGCGTGCGTGCGTCTAACATGTTACCACCCCAGACCATGACACCTTGGCCACTGTAGCTGTCCCTTTCTCTGATGTTTGAGGGATGATTTCGAGTTCCGGTTTCTCTACAGATCAGACACGTCTAGAATCCGTGTTAAGACTAAAACTTGACTCATAACTAAAAAGAACAGGAACCCACTGATTTTGGGTGGCAGGGATACAAACCTTCGGCCATCTTGCATACAGCCCTCTCTCGTTGTGTCTTCTGTGAACTTTTTGCCTTGATACCATAATTCCTGTAGCCAAAGAGAGCTCAATTGTTAGCTGTCTGGCTGTCATTGTTTTGTTGCGTTAACTTCAGATAACGTTCTTCTGATGAGGTTGTGATTCTCGGGCGACCTTGTCCTTCTCTTCTGGAGATGTCTCCTGTTTCTTGAAATTGTTTCAGTAGATTCGAAACCACTTTTCTTGACATTTCGAGCCATCTTGCAACTTCTGCTTGGGACTGGCCTGCCTCTATCCTACCAATGGCCCTCCATCTCAACGAGTCTTCTGAACATATATGACCTTTCACGGATAAATAAAACGGAAGAAATGTTGTTTAAATAAAATTGTAAAGCTGGATTAAAAAAAAAAGGCACGCAAGCTAACGCTTTTAAGAATGACCCAAATTTGCATATTAAAATTATTTTTATTAGCTAGCTAAACCGTGTAGTGTAATTTGCATATCATATAATGATTTTTATTAATTTTCATTATTATTATTTTTATCAAAGATTTAGTGTTTTTTACCCTAATTTTGGACACTAGTGTATTTTTTTTAAATATAATTTCAAATTTATCTGTTATGCAAATGTAAAATGCTAGTTATATCAAAACTTATTTTTAATTTGTTTTCTGTACACCAGTCGTCAACTTTTGCTAAAATACGCTAAATTGCTAAATCTTTGTTCCAGCATTATTCTGTACGCTCAGGAACCTGGGTTACCCAAAACAAAAAAAAATCTAAATATACAACAATTTTTTTTAGAGTATTTTTCTCTAAAAAAAATTGTTGTATATTTAGATTTTTTTTTTAGAGTTAATTTTCATTTTATTTACTTTCATAAAACTTTATAAAAACTTTATAAAAACTTTATAAAAATTTATTGATTGATATTCACGTTCTAGGAGTCCGGATTGCATAAAGAGATTTTTTTTTTGTACAGGTATTTGTAGAAATTTCGATATTTTAACGCCATGAAAGAAAAATATTCAATAAAAGAATTTGTTGAAATTTTAAAAAATATTTTCGAGAATGTAAATTCAAAACCTGAAGTGTATTGGCAAATGAGCAATTTCATTGTTAAATACAGTGAGTTAACGGAACACAATTCTGTAAACGAAAATGTAGGAAACTATCGACTTTATTCAGAAATATCAGAATTCCTGAAAAAGCATGTAATTTCATTAAAGAAAGATATGAAAAAAATTAGAGGTTTAGATCTATTAAGGTCTTACGTAAATAAATGGCGTAGATTCAAAATATCAAGCCAAAATCTTCATAAGATATGTAGTAAAACCAATAATTGGGTTAATTCCGAAATTGCTAAAGGCTGCAACAATTATTATCCTATATTTTTATTGTGTTTATACACTTGGGAAGAACACTTTGATCGAATTTTCAGAAACGATATTAATCAGACTCTTCTAATTCTCATTGAAAAGGAAAGAAATAGAGAAGACATTGAGAGCGAATTGTTAAAAGATGCTTTAGAAATGTATTGTGTTCTTGAAGGAAACCAGAGGGATTCAACTTTTTTGAAAATTTTTCAGAGTTATAAAAATGAATTTGAAGCCACGTTTTTAAAGGAAACTGAACGTTTTTATAGACAAGAGAGTGAAACGTATTTAAGTAAATATTTTATGGAGGAATATATTGTTTATGCAAATACGCGCTTGACAGAGGAAAAATCAAGAGCAGATAGATATCTCTACAGTTCAACCAGACCTCTTCTTGAATCATTGTGCATTGATATCTTTATTATTACCCATTTAGATAAAATCATTTCACAAATGCTCCGTTTCATTGGAGAGAAACAATACAAAATTTTATCGCTTATAGATATGCTTATACATAATATTCAAGAATCTTTTAATAAGTTTAGCGTAGCGTTTGAATCCCTTATCAAAAATGAAGGACTCAATGAACTTCAAAAATTTGCTGATTCTGATAACATGAATAGCAACTTATTTTTATCAACTCTACAGAAGGTTCACAGTAAATATAGGAAGTTAATCACATTTGCCTGGAATAATGACAAAGAATTTCTCCAAACCTTGGATAGAGCTTTCAGAGAAATCGTCACTACCAATCCTATTACACAAAAAACAAAAAATGAAGGCAAATCGGCAGAATTAATAGCATACGCTTGTCATAAATTATTGAGGCAATGTGAAAAAGATAATGAAATGAAAATTGAAAATGTATTTGGGGATATTTTTCCCTTTATAATATATAATGAAAATAAAGACGTTTTCCAAATTACTTATAAAAGGTTGCTCTCGAAAAGGTTATTGCTCGATCAGGCAAACCTGGATTCAGAAAGCTTTGTGCTTATCCAACTGAAAAATGAATACGGACCAAATTATACAAGGAATATGGAAGAAATGTTTAAGGATTATCAAGGAACTATGGATATGAAAGAAAATTTCGGACAATATATGAAAGAAACTGGAGAAACCTTAAACATGAATCTGGAAGTCAAAGTTCTAACATTAGGAATGTGGCCAACCGAAAAGGAGGAAAATTTCCATATCTTACCAGAGTTTGAACATTGCGTGAATATATTTAATAAATTCTATGTGACTAAATATAAGGGACGTAAGCTTCAGTGGCTGAACAATATCTCCAGAGGAGAGTTAAAGGTCAGCTGCTTCCGCAAATCCTATACGTTCCAAGCCTCTTGCTACCAGATGGTGATCTTGATGCAGTTCAACAATTCAGTTTCCTTCACTGTTCAGCAGCTACACAACATCACCAACATTAAGATGGACATCTTGACTAGCGTACTCGAGACCCTGGTCAAAGCCAAGCTACTCAATATAACGAACGACCTTCAACCCAAGGTATCTCTCAATCTCGAATACAACAACAAGAAGACGCGGTTGAACATCAATGTTCCTCTAAAGATGAAGGAGAAGAAAGAAGAAGATCAATCAATCCAGAAGGAAGTAGAAGGCGAACGCAAATTTCTGGTGGAGGCGGCCATTGTAAGAGTGATGAAGGCAAAAAAGCAGCTATCGCATCAACAGCTTCTGTCAGAAGTTATCAACGAGTTGAGCTCAGGGTTCAAAGTCAACGTTCAGCTAATCAAAACCTGCATCAGCAGCCTCATCGGCAGGGAATTCCTGGAGAGAGACGATAAGGATAACTCTCTTTATAAATATGTGGCCTAGTTATGTAAATATGTAAATAGAAAAATGTGTATATAAAATAAAATATATCTATATATATATAAATGAATGTATGTGTGTGTGTCCTTTATGCCTGACCATACCACTCATTGGAACGCCATGAAACTTTGGGAAGTTATTTAGTATAGTACTGGGAAGGTTTCTAGCAAATAAAATTTTTGAAATAACTTTTCGCCTAAAAATAATCAAGATAAATATTCTAATTATCTGCTCTAAATATTATCATGATGATGTAGAAAATTAGGAAAGACAAAATTAGACAAGAATAATGATACAATTCCAAGGCAAGATACTATTCCTTTAACTTCCAATTACCGAGGGAACCAATTAATATTGATTTTATTCAACTTATCGAGTATTTTTCAAGGGACCGGGAAAAAATGTTCACTTTATCGAGAGATTCGTTAGGCAAACCTTTACTCGGGTAAAACCCGGGCGAAGCCGGGTACGTCCGCTAGGTCCTTAATAAAATACAATCTCTACACACTGTGAGTTCGATTCCCATCCCTGGATACCTTTATTTTTCCGTTTATCATTACTCTTCACAATTCATCCTTTCATACTTCATCCCTAAGGTTAGAAATAATCTATATTTCTCCTCAAAATAAAATTTCGATTTTCAATCAAAAGAAACACATGCGGGATAATTTCAAATGTCGTTCTACAATCATAAGCCGCATTATATTGGATTATAAAATACAATCTATTTTGGAATGCACAGAAAATTTCTAGTTATCTATGAAACAATTTATGAACGACTTTAGCATTATATTCTTTTTTTTTTAACTTAAAGCCATTTTGAGCCAACCTTGGAAATTACAAGTTACTGGAATTGAACGTTGAGAGATATAAAAATTAACCGGGGTAAGCCCAGAATGACTATCTCAATTATTTGGTTAATCCAGATCATTTGAGCGTACAAATTTCACCAATTACCTCGACTGACATTAAGTCTTCTTCTAGTTTATTTGCAAGGTGAAAGTGAAGGCTCATTTCATGAGGTGGCGCCAAGAAAGGGGGTCGGTGGAAGGATGGTCTAAACCGTTGGTTTTCGACTTCTACGACCCGGGATCGAATCCCTTATTGCGCAATTTTTTTCTGATTAAAAAAAAATGCTCCAATGGCCCCCGATTCTTGCAAGAATCCAACCCCACCAGCGAGTGCAAAAACCAAATGGGGCTTTGGCACATTTGTAAGTGCAAAGTCGAACTGCTTTTCACATGTGTAGATATGTGGTGCACTTACAAATGTGCCTACAGTAAAAGTAGTCGCCTACTTCTACCCACCATGATTATCATGACCTGTACCACGTGTACTAGGGATAATGAAAAAAGTTTTAGGAATATCTCTAGATATTATCTAAATAGATAAGAATCTCTAAGGATTCTGGGTTTAAATGGGTGATTCCTAAAAGAGTGGAATGTTTGGCCAGTGAAGAGGTGGTTCACCATTTGGTCTTCATTTTACCAATGAGGGAAAATTAGGTATTTGCATAGTTCTACTAGTCAGCACCAGAATGTTGAAAGTAGCTTACTAATGGAGTGAAAGGATACATGGTCAGACTCTTTTAATGTTGTTGTTGTCGTGTCCAATGAAGAGCCTCAGATGTCCCCATGCATCTCTATCATAACAGCAGCAATGTCCACTATCTGCTCTTCATTGGAAAATGGGTCCCGTTGCCACGTTAGTCACCTTGGAAACGAACCCGAATTTGGTCCAATTTTCCAAAGGTCCAGGGGGGACCGCAGGAAGACTATTCTAATCATAAAGTTTTATAAAAACTAGATGACTAAGCGTTTTTACTTTTTAAACTAATGGATTCTTATATGTTCTACTGAATAAATTTAATAAAATAGCTAGAACGAATAAATATAAATTTCTTTTTAATCAAAAAAACAAGTCGGTGGATGAGAGGGTAACACGCTCGATTCCCGACAGTCATGAACCGGGATTGAATCCCGCGTTAAAATTTGTATAATATGTGAATAACCTTCACATATTATACATTGTTCAATTATCATGAACTAGGTTGCTCTTGCTGAGCGGTACCTATTTATGTGATTTGAACCAGATTTCTTTTTAATCTATTGAATGAAAGACGAGTTAATAGCTCATCTAGAAGCCCAACTATAGAGAGAGTTTAAAGCTATGTTGATAATTCCTTTGTGATTGTTGACAAATTGATAAGAAACAATCACATTGTAGATAAAAAATATCGATATATTATCTCAGTTCATACCCATATAGAAATTTTTGGAAAAGAGTAAAATAAATCTTCATGACGTTTGAGCAGTTTTGTTACTGGATAATTGGCGACTATAATACGCTCCAGGAATCCGGGTTACATCAGGATAGAAGGCAGTTTTGTTAGTTTCTTTAAGTTATTCGCGTTATCCCTTGTGATAAACTTGTTTCAATTCAATTTTCGAATTAAAAAACATTTGTTTGGTAAGTTTGTGGCTATGATTTTGTATTGTTGGGCACACACATAATTTTGTTAAAATGATAATAACGCGAATTGTAATTTACTTCTAAATTGTAAGCATGATGTATTAAAAAGTGAAACTTGTATTAGCTTATGATTTTGCTTTGTTTTAAAAATGAATCGATGTTGGTTCCATATGCTTGAATTGAATATTACAACCTTAGTTCTATACATTTTATTGCTTAAAAATGCAAATGATTTGATAACTAACTAAGAAGAAAAAATAATAATAACAAAAATGATGATGATAAAAATTGAATATGTCTGCCAGAAAAATGCTTCTATGAATTAAAAAAAAATAAATAAGAATAATTACAAACTTAACATATAAACTTCAAACATATGATATAAGGGAGATATAGAAAATCTCCGTGTTCCTGGGCCGTCCGGATAACTTTGTTCAAATTGGATGGTGGACTATGTGAAAACTCTCTTTAGAATACACTGGATTGTTTTATCTGTTCTTGTATGCTCTCTCCAAGAGAACTTGAATGTTCTAATACATAAGGTATCCGATGGACATTCCTGACCAAATCTCTCTCTATATATAAAAGTCAACGTATGTATGTTTTTGATAAGCGATAGAACTCTTCCGGTTTAGGTAATCAAATGAAAGCACCAAAGATTGGTGTTGGAGGCTATAATCTCGGTCAAGCTGAACAGTTTTAATAGGAAAATAGACTTACCAGATATTTATAAAGTATTCCTGTCCTGATGTGTTTTACTGTCTTCCCATTCATAGTGATATCCCGGTCTCCCCTAATGTGTCAGATTTAGAAATTTACCTCATTGTCTTTTTCATATATTTTTTGCATATCTTAATTGTAATCATAGTTGTATTTTTGTTTATTTGTCTATAAGAAAATAATGTAAATATTCTGAAAAAATGTAAATATTCTAAAACTAGACGAATGACCCGGGCAACGCCCGGGTTTACCCGATTAAATGTTTTATTCAAACACTATTTGTTACAATTATAAATTGGCGCCGTGGATGTCACTCTTGTGAAACGTCCCGCTCCAAACTTCACATGTACATTAGGTCAGCTGATATTACCTCCCATCTTCACCGCTAGAGGCGCTGCTCGCGAGCTAAGTAGAATAATTTGAATATATAGTTTTAATAATTGATTTATATATATTTTTAAAATAGCCTATCGTCTTCCCCGTATTTTTTACCTATGTATGGAAATTTTGGTTTGAATTAGTGAACTACTGCGAATTTGTATACCGGACATACAAACAAACAAACATACAAACATTGATTTTTATATATATAGAAGAAGATATATAAAAATGAATGTATGTGTGTGTCTGTCCTTTATGCCTGACCAAACCACTCATTGGAACGCCATGAAACTTTGGGAAGTTATTTAGTATATTACTGGGAAGGTTTCTAGCAAATAAAATTTTTGAAATAACTTTTCGCCTAAAAATAATCAAAATAAATATTGTCAAGAAGCTCAGCGGCTCCAATCACAAGAGGCCCCATGGGACGTTTGTCAATCATCGCTGGACACCGGGTGTGAGGGGTTCTGGGGAATCTGGCCGGCGGGGGGAGCTGACGTCCCTCATTAGGATTAACTTTAACTTGGGTAAGTTGTACTTTATCCATCTCCCTATAAATATCGCTTATAATAAATTAATTATCCCCAAACTTGCCCTTGCTTTATTTATCTCCGCGACAATATTCTAATTTATCTGTTATAATTCAACAATCTGCTCTAAATATTATCATGATGATACGATGATTTTGTAATGTAGAAAATTAGGAAAGACAAAATTCAGGATGACACGGCAATTTATTTTAGACAAGAATGATGATACAATTCAAAGGCAAGATAATATTATTTCAACTTCCAATTACCGAGGGAACCAATTAATATTGATTTTATTCAACTTATCGAATATTTTTCAAGGGATCGGGAAAAAAAATTCACTTTATCGAGAGATTCAAATTTACGAGTTTCAAATTATCAAAATATATCTATTATTTTTTTATAAGTTTATAGAGAATTGTTTTAACAAATGTTCGTTAGACAAACCTTTACTCGGGTAAAACCCGGGCGAAGCCGGGTACATCCGCTAGTTGATAATAAATATTTTGTGTGTGTGTATATATAAAACTGAATAACTTCATCATTGAAGCATGTGAGTACAAAGCACTTTTGGGCTTTGTTATTTCTCTATAGAAATATCGTCATACGTGTATTTTTGCTAAGCCTATTTATATCAGTTGTACAAGCGAGTGAAGCAATACGCGAGTCTCTCAAAACAGTTGTGTTCCCAGATGAAATTTGGCGTGAAGCCATACGAAATATTGGAGAAATAATAAATATTCGACCTAAAATAAATCATTTTGTTAAATGAAATATGGATTGCTCAGTTTTCAAACACACACATATATAAATCTTTAATTAAAAAGGCATATATTGCATCAAAATATTAATAAAATAGTCACGACCGTCTTTCCTCATCGGCCGCCTCTGTCACGGATGCGCGCGCACAGGGAGGTCACGTGCTCGCCAGCAGCCAACGGGCGCGCGCCGCCGGCAGGGGGGGGGGCAACCCGTCATTAAATAATATAGTCACGACCGTCTTTCCTCATTCCTCATCGGCCGCCTCTGTCACGGATGCGCGCGCACAGGGAGGTCACTTGCTCGCCGGCAGCCAATGGGCGCGCGCCGCCGGCATTACGTCATAGATTATAAACACAAGGTAATAAGGACAAATAAATAAATAGTGTGTGTTAAGGCACAATTTGGATTATAGATTATAAACACAAGGTAATAAGACCAAATCTAATGATAAGGCAAAATTTGGAATATAGATTAGAAACAGAAGGTAATAAGACCAAATCTAATGATAAGGTACAATTTGGATTATAGATTAGAAACAGAATGTAATAAGACCAAATCTAATGATAAGGCACAATTTGGAATATAGATTAGAAACAGAAGATAATAAGACCAAATCTAATGATAAGGCACAATTTGGAATATAGATTATAAACAGAAGGTAATAAGACCAAATCTAATGATAAGGCACAATTTGGAATAGAGATTAGAAACAGAAGGTAATAAGACCAAATCTAATGATAAGGTACAATTTGGAATATAGATTAGAAACAGAAGGTAATAAGACCAAATCTAATGATAAGGCACAATTTGGAATAGAGATTAGAAACAGAAGGTAATAAGACCAAATCTAATGATAAGGTACAATTTGGAATATAGATTAGAAACAGAAGGTAATAAGACCAAATCTAATGATAAGGTACAATTTGGAATATAGATTAGAAACAGAAGGTAATAAGACCAAATCTAATGATAAGGCACAATTTGGAATATAGATTATAAACAGAAGGTAATAAGACCAAATCTAATGATAAGGTACAATTTGGAATATAGATTAGAAACAGAAGGTAATAAGACCAAATCTAATGATAAGGCACGATTTGGAATATAGATTAGAAACAGAAGGTAATAAGACCAAATCTAATGATAAGGTACAATTTGGAATATAGATTAGAAACAGAAGGTAATAAGACCAAATCTAATGATAAGGCACAATTTGGAATATAGATTAGAAACAGAAGGTAATAAGACCAAATCTAATGATAAGGCACGATTTGGAATATAGATTAGAAACACAAGGTAATAAGACCAAATTTAATGATAAGGCACAATTTGGAATATAGATTATAAACAGAAGGTAATAAGACCAAATCTAATGATAAGGTACAATTTGGAATATAGATTAGAAACAGAAGGTAATAAGACCAAATCTAATGATAAGGCACAATTTGGAATATAGATTAGAAACAGAAGGTAATAAGACCAAATCTAATGATAAGGTACAATTTGGAAAATGGATTAGAAACAGAAGGTAATAAGACCAAATCTAATGATAAGGCACAATTTGGAATAGAGATTAGAAACAGAAGATAATAAGACCAAATCTAATGATAAGGTACAATTTGGAATATAGATTAGAAACAGAAGGTAATAAGACCAAATCTAATGATAAGGTACAATTTGGAATATAGATTAGAAACAGAAGGTAATAAGACCAAATCTAATGATAAGGTACAATTTGGAATATAGAATAGAAACAGAAGGTAATAAGACCAAATCTAATGATAAGGCACAATTTGGAATAGAGATTAGAAACAGAAGATAATAAGACCAAATCTAATGATAAGGCACAATTTGGATTATAGATTAGAAGGTAATAAGACCAAATCTACTGATAAGGTACAATTTGGAAATTTAATATATATAGTCACGACCGTCTTTCCTCATCGGCCTCAGTCACGGATGCGCGCGCATCATCATTATGATCATTATCATTATCTAATGATAATAATAATAATAATTATTATTATTATATTACTAGCGGACGTACCCGGCTTCGCCCGGGTTTTACCCGAGTAAAGGTTTGTCTAACGAATCTCTCGATAAAGTGAACATTTTATCCCGGTCCCTTGAAAAATACTCGATAAGTTGAATAAAATCATTATTAATTGGTTCCCTCGGTAATTGGAAGTTAAAGGAATAGTATCTTGCCTTGGAATTGTATCATTATTCTTGTCTCAAATAAATTGCCGTGTCATCCTGAATTTTGTCTTTCCTAATTTTCTACATTACAAAATCATCATATCATCATTATAATATTTAGAGCAGATTGTTGAATTATAACAGATAAATTAGAATATTTATCTTGATTATTTTAAAGCGAAAAGTTATTTCAAAAATTTTATTTGCTAGAAACCTTCCCAGTACTATACTAAATAACTTCCCAAAGTTTCATGGCGTTCCAATGAGTGGTTTGGTCAGGCATAAAGGACAAACAGACCACACACACACACACATACATTCATTTTTATATATATCGATTATTATATATATATAGTCACGCCCGTTTCTCCTTATTCCTCATCGGCCGCCTCTGTCACGGATGCGCGCGCACAGGGAGGTCACGTGCTCGCCGGCAGCCAACGGGCGCGCGCCGCCGGCATTACGTCATAGATTATAAACACAAGGTAATAAGGCCAAATAAAAAAATAGTGTGTGATAAGGCACAATTTGGATTATCTACTTATATAATTGCCTCATTCTGTCTGTGTGAAGTTCACTGTGTGAAGTTCACGGATAGATTTTGGTCAGAATGGATAAAATAAAAAAGTGTCAAGGGATGGGAATCGAACCCACGACCTTCCACTTACCGGGCAGATGCCATGACCACTAGGCTACCCTGGACATATTTTTCCGTTCACATTTTTATTTTTATATTTTCAAGACACACACAGTTTGGGGCGGGACGTTTCACAAAAGAGACATCCATGGCGCCAATTTATAATTGTAACGAATAGTATTTTAATTAAAACATTTTAAAAATATATACGCACTCGGGTAAAACCCGGGCGTTGCCCGGGCCATTCGTCTAGTTAGATTATAAACACAAGGTAATAAGACCAAATCTAATGATAAGGCACAATTTGGAATATAGATTAGAAACAGACGGTAATAAGACCAAATCTAATGATAAGGTCCAATTTGGAATATAGATTAGAAACAGAAGGTAATAAGACCAAATCTAATGATAAGGCACAATTTGGAATATAGATTAGAAACAGAAGGTAATAAGACCAAATCTAATGATAAGGCACAATTTGGAATATAGATTAGAAACAGAAGGTAATAAGACCAAATCTAATGATAAGGCACAATTTGGAATATAGATTATAAACAGAAGGTAATAAGACCAAATCTAATGATGAGGCACAATTTGGAATATAGATTAGAAACAGAAGGTAATAAGACCAAATCTAATGATGAGGCACAATTTGGAATATAGATTAGAAACAGAAGGTAATAAGACCAAATCTAATGATGAGGCACAATTTGGAATATAGATTAGAAACAGAAGGTAATAAGACCAAATCTAATGATAAGGTACAATTTGGAATACAGATTAGAAACAGAAGGTAATAAGACCATATCTAATGATAAGGCACAATTTGGATTATAGATTAGAAGGTAATAAGACCAAATCTACTGATAAGGTACAATTTGGAATATTAAAATATATAGTCACGACCGTCATCGGCCGCCTCTGTCACGGATGCGCGCGCACAGTGAGGTCACGTGCTCGCCGGCAGCCAACGGGCGCGCGCCGCCGGCATTACGTCATAGATTATAAACACAAGGTAATAAGGCCAAATGAAAAAATAGTGTGTGATAAGGCACAATTTGGATTATAGATTATAAACACAAGGTAATAAGACCTAATCCAAATAAATAAATAGTGTGTGATAAAGCACAATTTGGATTATTAATATTGTCACAGTAATGAAGGTGACGAGTCGTTTGGATAGAATAAAATAATAGTTTATTAGATAACTTTAAATAGTGAATAAGTTTGAGGGATGAAAAGAATTAGAGGTAAACAGCGTTAACTCTCGAGCGCGCGCGCAGAGAATGTAACGTGCTTGCCAGGCTTTACAGTTACAAGCTATGTACATTTTTGGTTATGACAATATATATAGTCACGACCGTCTTTCCTCATCGCCTGCCTCTGTCACGGATCCGCGCGCACAGGGAGGTCACGTGCTCGCCGGCAGGGGGGGGGGGGGGCATTACGTCATAGATTATAAACACAAGGTAATAAGGCCAAATAAAAAAATAGTGTGTGATAAGGCACAATTTGGATTATAGATTATAAACACAAGGTAATAAGACCTAATCCAAATAAATAAATAGTGTGTGATAAGGCACAATTTGGATTATATTTAATACAGTTATCAGCGTCATGCACAATTCTGTCACGTTAAGTCACGTGTCAAGTTACGGTAAGTAGAAATTTAAAAATTAAAAAAAGATACCGAAACCCGGGATCGAACCAGGGACCTTTAGATATTCAGTCTAACGCTCTCCTAACTGAGCTATTTCGCTTTTTTTTATTTATTTCTATAGAAGCTTCTATCTTTATAATTATGTATATTTTCAAAAAGTCAATTCACACCTCTTCGCTGGAGACCATGGGAATACTGGCTAATTCATTATGCTAACATAATTATAAATACAAGTATCAGAGTCATAAACAATTCTGTCATCGTTTGCTTTTGTGAATGGAATAAATACCCAAATAGGGTCATTTCTTATAAGCATCGGTGGTTCAGTGGTAGAATGCTCGCCTGCCACAAGGCGGCCTGGGTTCGATTCCCGGCCGATGCATTTTTTTTCTTTTTTACAATTTTTAAAACTCATTTATATTATTATCCCTATATATATAAAAGTCAGCGTATGTATGTATGTATGTTTGTCAACTATACACGTCCACAATACGTAACTAATATGATTGATATTTTAATAATATATAAAGTAGAATCTGGAAAAACTCTTAGTGAAAATTTCAGGTCTCTATCCCGAATATCCGTCGTGTTATTTGCAAATTTGCTCTTTCGCTCGCGCCTCTAGCGGTGAAAATGAGGGTTAATACCAGCTGACCTAATGTACATGTAAAGTTTGGAGCGGGAGGTTTCACAAGAGTGACATCCACGGCTCCAATTTATAATTGTAACAAATAGTATTTGAATAAAAACATTCAATCGGGTAAAACACGGGCGTTGCCTGGGTCATTCGGCTAGTAGATTATAAACACAAGGTAATAAGGCCAAATAAAAAAATAGTGTGTGATAAGGCACAATTTGGATTACTATATATATAAAATTGAATGTCTGTCTGTGTGTGTGTGTGTGTGAAATTTGTATCAGTCATTTTCAAACTTTTAATGCGGCCCCAAAAGTTTAGCCAATTCTTTTTTCTTAAGTTGCTATAGTATTCAGCTAAAAGCTTGCAAGTAGGCCCATAACCTTTGTTGGGTGGAAGGAAGGACAGATGGCACACACACCTCTTTAAAATATTTTCTTCTTTTTAATCAACAACAACATATGCAAATTCTCTATTATTAATTAATTTTTACACAAAAATTTACATATATGTAGTAATCCCGACGTGGAATGTACTGGGCAGTCGTGGTAGTGGGTGTGTGATGGGATTCCCGCACTGGGACAGCAAGAGACAGAGGCAGGTCTAGATGGTAACTCCAAGAAGGTAGAGGCAGACCACGGACGAAGGCAGACAGACCACGGGCGCCTCGGATGCCCAAAGCCTACATCGCGGATAGAAGGGGGTGAGAGATCCCACCGACCGTATAACGGCTCGCTCTGAAAACAACTCTACAACTGCTTTGTCCCAATCTTGGGGGGCTTTCATATGAGACGCTCGCAGATGGCGGCGAGTTCTGATTGGCTCCCATAATATCACGCCACCTGTCAGGCGCCGGGTTGTTTATTACGTCTGGCCACCTGTTGACGGGGTAATTGAACTCATTATCATAAACACCTGTTCGTCTGGTCTTGGTCGTCGTCTGGTCTACCTTTACCTCTTTATTTTATTTGTCATTTTGTTACAAGTTCGATACACATTTTTATATAGGTATGGGGTTATTATAAATATTATAAGAAGGTTGTGATCTAACTAGCTCAAAATATACTACAGAATGTGTCCCCGGTGATGAAGGTTTGGTTGGGGGAATGACATGTAATGAATGATAACCTAACAAACCTATTATAAGAAAATAAAAGAAATAATTTGTATACAAATTAGTTAAAATTATTATAAAGTTATAAGTTAAAAAGAGAAAGATGTTGTAATAGTGGTGTATCAATAAAATTAAGGTTATAAAAATAAAAACGCACAAAATGAATGATACAAGATTAAGAGAAGGTATATAATACAAAATGGTAAATATGGTAAAATGACTCGTACAAGGAAAATAATATCTTATTGCATTAAAGATGAGAGAAAAAAAAATGAAGTTAGTTTATTGACTGAACTTATAATGTGACGCTAAGGTTGAAAAAGGGAAAGGGGGTATCTGAGCATGTTTCTGCAAAGTAGTATCCCAAACATTCTGCAATGCAATGCGAACTTGTTTAAGTGAGGCATTGTTTTCATTAACAGAAGGCCTTAGATAATCCGTCTGCATCATTAGCTCAGACAGTGAAAAGAGGTGGGAAGATTGATGGAGGTAAAAGGGAGAGGTAGAGGTAAGAGGGATCCCTGTTGTCCATAATGATTATGCCCGGTTGAATGATGACAAAAAAAGTGAAAGTTTGAAAAAATGGTGAATTGAAATGATGAGTCGGGCGATGAGAAAAAAAATAAAAAGATCGCGCTGGATATCCTGAACTCATTATTGGGAATGGGTATAACGAGGAAGGATTGTTCCAGACTGATTAATCAATGAAAAAAAAACAAAAATGTTCGGCGAACTGGGATCCCTTGGAAGGTAGTTGGAGGTTTGAAGGATGCGGAAAAGGAGAGGTGAGTGTAAGAGAATTATTGCTGTCAATTTTGATTGTGTCCGGCTTGTGTGGGTGAAAAGAAAAGTTGAAAAATGAAAAAATGAAATGATGAGCCGGACGATGAGAGAGAAAAAAAAAACTTACTGGGTCTCCTGAGCTCACTGTTGGGAAATCTACAGCGAGGAAGGGTCTTCTAGTTAGTTTAATCAATAAAAAAAAAAGAAAATGGTTGACGAACAATAATCTCTTGATGGCTGTAAAAAGTTGGGAGGAAAGGTTCATGGGATAGAGTTAGAGGTTGTGAGGGAAGCGTCAAAAATAAAATTTTGAAATCTACAAAGAAAAATAGAATGGTAAATGTTTTATCTGTTAAAGAAATATTATAAATATTGTTAGGTGTAGGTTTTTAAAATGGTGCCTAAAATAGTTGAAGTTGTAAAATGCTAAGTCTAAGCATGATGAAAAAAAAAGAAAATAAAAATATTAAAGGTAATAATATATAAAGGGTTGATTGGTATTTGATGGCATTAATGTTGATGGTTAATAAACAAAATGATATTATCGATTAATATTGAAATATTTTATCTACATCTGTAAGTTAAAAAGCAAAGTCCAACACCACAAAACTAGGTAAAATGTAAGTCTATTTACAATAAATGAGAGAAAAGTTAGCAAACCTATTAAATGGGAAATAATTTGGGGCACAAATTAGTTACTAGAATAAAATAAAGATAAAGGGGAGTAGTGGTGACACATTGATATAATATTATAAAACTACAAAAATATATAAGAGGAGTACATAGGAAGGATAAATTTAAAGTAAACACACACAATAGTGTGTTACTTAAGGTGTCTTGAATATTTACAACATAGTTTCAGGGATGTAATACAGGAAGGAGGAGAAGTAGAGGTAATAAAAGTGAAATTAAAATATAAAAGAAAATTGACTTAAGCAAAAGGTTTGCGATAGGTAGTGACGCAGTGAGGAAAAAAGGAAGAAGGTCTGAATTGGTTTCTGCAAAGGACATCTCAGGAGTCCTGCCCTGCAATACGAGCTTAGGAGCGAAGTATTGTTTTCAAGGTTCAGCAATCTCAAGATGCTCTGTAAGTAGCATTAGATCAGATGGGCAAAAGGCGTTAAGATCGAAGGAGAGGTAGTTATGGGAGAATATGGGGAAGAAATCTTTTCTGAGAGAGGTTAAAAAGAGATGGTGTCTCAAAAGCTGCACTGCTGTCGGTGATTGAGCTCGATCAGATGAAAAATAAAATTAAACGAAAAATGAGTGGGCGCATCGTGCTGTGATGGCCTGGGTCGAGCGTTAGAGAAAAAAAATCTTGCTGGTTACCCAAGCTCTCCGTGTGGAGTTAACATGGGGAGGAAGAGTGTACCAGGTCGATGAATCATTAAAAAAAAAAATAAAAAAGGTTGACGAGCAGGAGTCTCAGGAACCGTTGAAGAGGTTAGAGGGTGGAGGTAGATTGTGAAAACAGGGCTCGACTGTTGCCATTGATTGATTGAACCTGAGTTTGAGGAAAAAAGAATGAAATAAAGAATGCTGGGACGGTGACCTGGGTGTAAATAAAAAAAATCGGCAAACAGGAACTCTGCGATGGACGAGGGGTGGTTAGAACGAAGGCATAGAAGGCCAATGGAAAATGATCAAGAGACGAGAGAAGTATGGAAGGCCTATAATTGATTGATTGACAGGTAAGAGTGTTGCAGTAAGAAGGACTGTCTCTGCTAATGATGGATGCTAATGATGTAACAAGGGAGGGAGAGATGAAGTAGAAGAAAAAAAAAACAATTAGGGGGAGATCAGTGCGACCTTGAATTTGTTGTCGCGTTAAGACGCACAGACAAATCGCTAGATTGGAGATTATAAGCGGTGATTAGGTTTAGAAAATGATAAAATAATGAATTTACGAAATTTTTTAAGAGAAAAGGTTATGGCATGGGTACAAAATTCGGTAGAGTTTCGTAAATGACAATTTAACACAGGTAGGAATGAAATGCAATGGGGTATGGAAATTTTATGGTATGTTATTTAGTTTTCGCATATTACATTTATAATTGTATTTGTAATTGTGGGGGAAAATGGGAGGCACATTTTGAGATGAGATAATTTAAAATTGATATTTATAAAAATACAAATCTAGGACTATTTTTTAAAACTTTTAAATATTGAGAAATATCAACTGAAATAGTAATAGGTTAAGTAAAATAAAGAGCGTAATAAATTTAATTATTAATACTATGGCCATAAATAAGGTATTAAAAAAAACTCACAAATAAGTTTAGAATATATGATTCGAGTAATTAAAATACAATATGATTTTTTTTTTATGAAAAATTGAAATTAATTAATTTAAATTTAAAAGTTGCTTAAAATAAAGTAAAAATTGATAAATGAGGGTGTATAAGATTTAATATTTGAATTTAAATGCTATAAAAATGGTAAAATAATGAACTTGAAGGATTTATAATAATAATGTTATTGCTATTAAAATGGTATCGAATAATTAATTCAGGGCAAACGGAAAAAGTGTTACATTAAATAGTTCTGTAGAGAAAATTCTCCTACCAGATGGATGTCTTGAATGGGTCTTGTGGAGTGGGCTGCGATGAGGCTTGGTGATCTTTTTTGCAGTGGTTTCCATGGGACATCGTCGATGTTGGTTGACGGGGCAATGTCAGGATTTCTCGATGATTCTTGTCTGCCTGTTCGAGCCGATGGAGGAAGATGTTCGTGGCGCAGTAGATGTCGATGGGGGCGATAATGACCTCCTCGGTGCGAGGTGCAGCTAGTCCTCGCATGGCGTCTTTTAGGTGGCTTACTCGGTCTTCGCAGTGGGGCTGTATGTTGGTGAGGGCATCCGCGACGTACTCGTCTTCGGCCTCCGTCATCCTCTGCATGCTGCCGTCCTCAGTTATCCTGTCGACTTTAACGGGTTCTGTAGTAATCCCGACGTGGAATGTACTGGGCAGTCGTGGTAGTGGGTGTGTGATGGGATTCCCGCACTGGGACAGCAAGAAACAGAGGCAGGTCTAGATGGTAACTCCAAGAAGGTAGAGGCAGACCACGGACGAAGGCAGACAGACCACGGGCGCCTCGGATGCCCAAAGCCTACATCGCGGATAGAACGCGTATAACGGCTCGCTCTGAAAACAACTCTACAACTGCTTTGTCCCAATCTTGGGGGGCTTTTATATGAGACGCTCGCAGATGGCGGCGAGTTCTGATTGGCTCCCATAATATCACGCCACCTGTCAGGCGCCGGGTTGTTTATTACGTCTGGCCACCTGTTGACGGGGTAATTGAACTCATTATCATAAACACCTGTTCGTCTGGTCTTGGTCGTCGTCTGGTCTACCTTTACCTCTTTATTTTATTTGTCATTTTGTTACAAGTTCGATACACATTTTATATAGGTATGGGGTTATTATAAATATTATAAGAAGGTTGTGATCTAACTAGCTCAAAATATACTACATATATATATATTTACAAAAATTTATTTATAATAAAATTTTTAAAAAATACAAATTATTTAAATAATTAAATTTACAAACAACATAGCATTCCATATTCAATGAAAAGATGATCAGCTGTAACATTAAATATAATATAAATAATAAAAATATAATCTGTGTAAATCGAGCTCTCAGAAGAAAAAGGACTTATTTCTATTTGTTATATCTTTTTTATAAAGTTCAATTTCTTATAAAATAACTTTCACTATTATCTTAAAGGAGGCAGAAGATACTTATATTTATTCTAACAAAACAAGGAACCGACTTGTCAACAATTTTTGAGTATTTTTACACATATAAAATTTAAAATGGCAAACGACAAAGATGTAGAGCTTCTAAATTTATTAGAAAATAAATTTAAAAATTGCTATACAGAAGAAGATGAGGACTATATGAAACTTGTTAATAAATCTATACCAGTTATACATCCTTGGTCTAATAGAAATCCTCAAAGAAGGGACAAGGTGAAGAACAAGACTCCGGCGGAGATCCAGATCACAGCCGAGCAGCTTCTCCGGGAGGCCAAGGAGAGAGATTTGGAAATCCTTCCACCTCCTCCCAAGCAAAAGATCTCCGACCCAGAGGAACTAGCAGACTACCAGAAAAGAAAGAGAAAGACCTTTGAGGACAATATCCGAAAGAACAGACAGCTCATTAGCAACTGGATCAAGTATGCACAATGGGAAGAAAGTCAGAAGCAGATTGAAAGGGCGAGATCTGTGTATGAGAGAGCACTGGACGTGAATCACAGGAATCCAACCCTCTGGCTCAAATATGCTGAGATGGAGATGAAGAACAAGCAAATCAACCATGCCAGGAACATCTGGGACCGAGCAGTGAGCATCCTCCCCAGGGTGAACCAGTTCTGGCTCAAGTACACCTACATGGAGGAGATGCTGGGCAACACCGGGGGAGCCCGCCAGGTCTTTGAGCGCTGGATGGACTGGCAGCCTTATGAGCAGGCCTGGTTCTCCTACATCAAGTTTGAGCTCCGCTACAATGATGTTCAGCGGGCTCGCTCCATCTATGAACGCTTTGTTATTGTCCATCCCGAGCCAAGCAATTGGATCCGCTACGCCCAGTTTGAAGCAAACCACGGAAACTTTGCTGAAGCTCGGGCCATCTACGAGAGAGCCGTGGAGTTCTTCGGGGATGAATACATGGATGAGAAGCTGCTCATTGCCTTTGCCAAGTTTGAAGAGTCCCAGAGAGAGCATGACCGGGTACGAGCCATCTACAAGTATGCTCTGGACAACTACCCCAAGACCCAGACCCAGGAGATCCTCAAGAACTTCACCATCCATGAGAAGAAGTACGGAGACCGGGCAGACATCGAGGATGCTGTCATCAATAAGAGGAAGGCCAAGTACGAGGAGGAGCTGAACAAGAACCCCCTGGAATATGACACCTGGTTTGACCTCCTTCGACCCCTGGAATCTGAGGTGGATCCGGACTCCTCACCTGATGTACTCCGCCAAGCTGTGGACAACACCCGAGAGGCCTACGAGCAGGCCATCGCACACCTTCCTCCTAACCAGGAGAAAAGGTACTGGCGACGCTACAACAACCACCGGTTCCACAGGAATGACAACTACGGACGACATCACCGGAATGACAACAGAAACTACGGAGGCGGAGGCTACAATGACAACAGACGGTACCAGAACAACAGGGAACATTACAGAGACAGAGATGACTGACCTTCTGTGATTTATTTTAAATACTTTTGACCACACACACTCATGTGCTTTTTAATTTTTCTGGTAAACCTATGTGAATCATTAATAAATAATATTCTTTTTACATATGTATATGTACTTATATTTATTCAAACACCTATATAGATTGATTTGATTGAAGAACTTAATTTTTGTTTTAGAGTGTCAAATAAGACAATGTAAAATGACTCATTTTGCACATTTGTCTGGTTTATTCAGATATAAGATAGGTAGTCAATTTTTCAAAGGAAGTAAAAACCCTTGTAATATTTATTGGGGTAAACCATATATTAATCAATCTTTCTGTAAATTCTCTGTACGCGTGCCAAAAAATTGTGATAATGATAAACCTAATTTAACTAGTACAGAGTCATTTTCTCCAAAAAGAGCTTTGGTTTTAACAAAATTTTCACGCTATGAGTTTGAAAAACGAAGGCATTCAAATTTATCGGAGACCGAATTGATTAAAAACCTGAAAGACAGAGGCTCGGACTACTCCATGCTGCTCCACCACCATGCCCTCCACACCAAGAACAGGGACCTGCTAGTGGACACCTTGATGAAAAATAACATAGAAACCAAGGTGGTGAACCGTTTCCAATACACAGATGACCTCATAGACTGGGCAGATGTCATCTTCACTGCCGGTGGTGACGGCACATTTCTTATGGCTGCCAGCAAGATCACCTCCAGTGACAAACCTGTGATTGGGGTGAACAGTGATCCTTCCCGTTCTTTAGGGTACCTCTGCCTGCCATTCAAGTACACCCTGCACTTCCCGGAGGTCATAGCCAGGCTACGTAGTGGCCAGTTCAGGTGGATGTGGAGGCAGCGTATCCGAGTCACCCTGGTGGGGGAACATGCCCTGGACCCCCCCGTGGAACTCCACAACCAGCAGCTCCAGTACCCTGAGTACAGATTCCTGGACAGTTGGCAGGACCACTTCCAGTCCCAGTCGGAGGATAGCCGCCCCCCAGTCCGCCGCTTCACTCTCCCTATCAGGGCTCTGAATGAAGTCTTTGTTGGAGAATCCCTCTCTTCTAGGGTGTCCTACTACGAGCTCTCAGTGGACAGCACTGCCAGGGTGAAGATGAAGAGCTCCGGCCTCACAGTGTGCACTGGCACTGGCTCCACCTCCTGGTACTTTAACATCAATAAGGTTACTCCTCAGTGTGTTCGGCACATCTTCCGTCTTGTAAATGAGGAAACTGGCGGCAAACTCCCCATCAAGGAAGTCTCCCTTGCAGGGAAGATTGCCTCCAGGTTCAACAGCTCCCTCCGCTTCGATGCCTCCCAGCTCACCCTGGCCTACACCATCCGTGACCCTGTCATCTTTGGTACCGACTTCAAGAGCAACACTCAGGGCTTTGCCAACAGGATTGAAGTGAAGTCCAGAATGTTTGACGCCTGCCTGGTGATTGATGGAGGGTTGTCCTTTGTCTTCAATGACGGAGCCTTGGCAGAAATGGAGATGTTTCCAGAGGATGCCCTACGGACGGTACAATTGGACTGTTGACTCAACAACCTGACTTCATCCTAGGGAATAAACTCTTGCCATATCTTTCTCAAGTCTTTTTTTTTTCAAAAACCATACATCCAATCGCCGTGAAAATTTGGGATATTATTAGGCATATCCCCGGAAAGGTTTACGAAAAATAATATCTTGAATATCTTTAATATCCTTAGAGTTATTTGCAGATTTGTAGCTTTAACTCGCAATCAGCGCCACCATTGAGACGGAGATAGGCTTAAGTTTGCTGCTCCTGATGACCTTGGGTCTGCCCCACCCCGTGAGAGAATGGATTCGCCCGGCCGCCAGTACCCACCGACCAATCAGGGCAGAGTTGGTGACACAGCTATGCCAAGTAGACAAGAAAAAAAGCCTCGCGGGAGCTTGCCCAAGATGACCTCCGGGAACTTCGTCCATCTTCCATAAACGACCATGAATTTATTCAACCTTATCGAGTATTTTTCAAGGGACCGGGAAAACATGTTCACTAGATAAAACGATGATTTTGTAATGTAGAAAATTAGGAAAGACAAAATTCAGAATGACACGGCACACAGGGACCGGGAAAAAATGATCACTTTATCAGTTTCAAATTATCAAAATATATCTATTTCTTTTTATAAGTTTATAGAGAATTGTTTTAACAAATGTTCGTTAGACAGACCTTTACTCGGGTACCGATTAATATTGATTTTATTCAACTTATCGAGTATTTTTCAAGGGACCGGGAAAAAATGTTCACTTTATCGAGAGATTCGTTAGACAAACCTTTACTCGGGTAAAACACGGGCGAAGCCGGGTACATCCGCTAGTCTATATATATATATATATATAAATGAATGTCTGTGTGTGTGTGTGTGTGTGTGTGTGTGTATGTGTGTGTCCTCTATGGATTCAAAAACCATACATCCAATCGCCGTGAAATTTTGGGATATTATTAGGTGTATCCCCGGAAAGGTTCACGAAAAATAATTTCTTGAATATCTTTAATATCCTTAGAGTTATTTGCAGATTTGTAGCTTTAACTCGCAAGCAGCGCCACCTTGCGACGGAGATAGGCTTAGGTCTGCCCCACCCCGTGAGAGAATGGATCCGTCCGGCCGCCGGCCGACAGTCCAAGTACCCACCGACCAATCAGGGCAGAGCTGGTGACACAGCTGTGCCAAGTAGACAAGAAAAAAGCCTCGCGGGAGCTTGCCCAAGATAACCTCTGGGAACTTCGTCCATCTTCCATAAACGACCATGAATTTATTCAACCTTATCGAGTATTTTTCAAGGGACCGGAAAAAAGTTCACTAGATAAAACGATGATTTTGTAATGTAGAAAATTAGGAAAGACAAAATTCAGAATGACACGGCACACAGGGACCGGGAAAAAAATGATCACTTTATCAGTTTCAAATTATCAAAATATATCTATTTCTTTTTATAAGTTTATAGAGAATTGTTTTAACAAATGTTCGTTAGACAGACCTTTACTCGGGTACCGATTAATATTGGTTTTATTCAACTTATCGAGTATTTTTCAAGGGACCGGGAAAAAATGTTCACTTTATCGAGAGATTCGTTAGACAAACCTTTACTCGGGTAAAACACGGGCGAAGCCGGGTACATCCGCTAGTCTATATATATAAAATGAATGTATGTGTGTGTGTGTGTGACAATTGACAATTAAAAAATATTTATTGTCATCTTAGACAATATTACATCAATCAATCAAAGAGAGAGCGAAAGAGAAGAAAAAGAAAAAAATTACAAAAAGAATGAATGAAAGATTTACATATATATTACAAATATTTTACAAGGGGGATGAAGATAGGAAACCTCGACGCTGGAGGGTCCTGGACCAGGCGATGAGCGGGTCCTCCACCGCTTCTCCGAGCCCAACCTGGACAAAGTAACGATAAATTCGCAACTTAGCCGACGCCAGGATGGAAAGGGCGTCGTCCTCAAGGCCGGACCCGCCGAAGATCCAAGCCTGCAGGTCAGGGGGCCGCCCTATGATGTTGAAGGCCTCTCTGATGAGAGGCCTGATGGAGCGGCAGCACCAGTAACGGTGGCCGAGGGAGCGGTCGATGGACCCGCAGGCAGGACAGGAGGGGCCGACCGAGGCAGGATGGGCCGGATGGGGCAGGGCGTGGAGGGCCAACTTGAGGGCCGCGTCAGCCTCGTGGCCCGAGTGGGCGCAGCGCCGCAGCGAGGCCCAGTCGATCCTGGATGGTGGTGGACCGATGGTGGGCGACCATCTCGAGGTAAACCTTGAGATGGGCGTGGCAGCGAGGCGCGGGCGATCCAGGGCCCGTCGGGCCGAGCGGGTCGTGAGGCCGTTGAGGAACGGCGTAGCCGTCCCTCGCAGCACCACGGCCGCAGCTAAAGAGCTAGATGAGGGTGCAGACTCCGCCCCGAAGCCCACGGCGTTCTCGGAGGTCAGCCTCCGACAGAAGGCGCCCAGGGCCGCGGCATCAGCCAGGGCCGAGCGCGTAGGTCGGGCGGTGAGGTGGCCCTCCGCGAGAAGGTCCCGGACTCGGGCTCCGCGCCAGCGGGCAGGGGCCAGGAGGTCGGGAGGGCGAAGGAACCGGCAGCCACCGATGATTGGGATGTCCAGCAGCAGGGATGCGGGGACCGCCCGGTGATTGAGGCTCAGGATCTTGGAGGTCTCCTCCCACAGCTTCAGCAACCGGAGACGGCGGGGCTGGAGACGCGTGCCGTCTGGTGGAGGGCGGATCCAGGCCTCGCTGCCGCTGGCGACCAGCCAGTCGAAGCCGTTCCTGCCTCCGCGGAGCGCGACCTGCACACCCTTGAGGCAGGCGAGCTGGAGTTGGGTTGTCAGGTCGAGGAGGCCGAGGCCTCCGATGGCTACGGGCCTCGCCATGACGGCGGCGGGAAGCCACGCCGTGTGCTCGGGCCCCCAGACGAACCTCGCTAGTCTGGCCTGCAGCTTGGCGATGGTCGGGGGTGATGGCAGGTACCCGTGCAGGTGATGCTGGATGGTGGAGCCCACCAGCGAGTTCGCCGCTCTAGCTCGTCCGACGAGGGATAGGCCGCGGGTGAAGGGCGTCCATCTGCGGCAGGCGGACTCCAGGAGGGCGAGAAGATGCTGCTCCTGATGGGCTACGGAGCTTCTGGGGGCGATGTCGAGCCCGAGGACCCTGATGGAGGTGGTCGACCAGGAGGCGCCGAGAGGGGAGTCGCCGCGGTTGCGCCAGGCTCCGCACCAAAGGCCCGCGCTCTTCCCGAAGTTGACGGCGATACCGGAGGCTCGCTTGAAGTCTTCGAGGACGGTCGCCACCCGCTCGAATTCTTCGTCGCGATGGAAAAGGAGGAGGATGTCGTCGGCGTAGGCGATGACGTTGCCCACGCCGAGGGTCAACTCCAGGCGACGAAGCAGCGGCCCCGTAGCGATGCTAAAGAGGGCGGCACTCACGGCGCAGCCCTGTCTTAGGCCGTTGAGAAGGGGGAAGGCGGTGGTGTGAAAGCCTCCAGCCCGGATCGTTGCATCCGCCCCGGCGTACAAGATGTTAATCCAGCCCATGAAGGCCGACGGGAGGTGGAGGGACGTCATCAGGGACTCCAGGAAGCCGCGGTCCAGGGAATCGAAGGCGGACTCCAAGTCGACGCCCATGACGGCCAGCGGCGAGCCCATGGCGGTTGCCTCCTCAACAGCATCCGTCACCTTGGCGATGTTCCAGGACGGGGACCTCCCGGGGACGGCGTAAGTCTGGCATTCCGGCACAAGGGTCCGCAGGTGGGGCTTGAGTCGCCGGTGAAGGATGGCGGCCAGGACCCTGTAGTCGGCCGAGGGCAGCGCGACGGGCCTGTAGCCGTCAAGGCCGCGACCTCCGCGGGCCTTGGGCACGAGGCAGATGGAGCTGCGCCGCGTCGACGGAGGTAGGGCACCGCGGAGCCGTGAAGCCGCGAACACCCGGGCCAGAGCTTCCGCGAAGAAGTCCTCGTTGAAGGCGACGAGGAGTTCGCACGGCAAGCCGTCCCAGCCGGGGGCCTTTCCGCGAGGGAGGTGCTCGATGGCGTTGGCGATCTCGCTGGGGCTGATGTCCGGCCGGTGGAGCGGGTCCTCCTCACTCAGCTCGCAGGTGGTGGTGGGCGCGCTGCTGGCGATGAAGGCGGCTCCCGCAGCTGGATCGGTGGTGGGACGGGCGAAGCGGGGCCGGAAGGTCGCGAACGCCCTCCGCCGAAGCTCGGGGCCCTCGATGACGTTATCATCGTCGTCCCTGATGACGCTGACCGGGCGTCGGAGGCGGATGGCGCGTGCCAGGTCCGGCAGCGATGGGTAGTCGGCCCGGATGGAGGAGGCCTCGAGCTGCGCCGCGATGTAACGTCTCGCCCTGTAGACGTAGCTGTCGCTGGCAGCGTGGCGTGGGTCGTGCAGGGATCTGGCTTCCGCCAGCAGCCCCGCCTTGATGGAGGTCCACCTATCCCAGAAGGTCCCGTCGTCGTCATCGTGCGCTGCGTCTTCCTCCAACTCCCGGATGTAGCCAGCCAGATGTTCGAGAGCAAGGCCCGAGCGGAGCATCGCGGCCAAGCGAGGCTGGGTGGGGGAGGAGACGGCGGTGGTGGGCGGGCCCACCTGGAGCAGCACGAGGCGGTGGTCCGAGAGGTGGTAGTGGCTGGTCGCGTAGATGGACACGCGATCCAGGACTCCAGCAGGGACGAGTATCCGGTCCAGGCGGTTCGATTCGACTTGGTCGCCGTGCATGGCGACTCTGGTGGGCAGGTGGGCGGCGTCGAACTGGGTGGCCACGTCGACCAGCGCGGCCAGGTCCAGAAGAGCGGCGAGGGCATCTGACGATGATGATGATGAGGGCCCCCGATCCCTGATATTAAAATCGCCGATGATCCAGCAGGCCCCCTCCTCCTCCTGTGCCGCTGTCGCCGCCAGAAGCTCCAGTTGCCGGTTTCGCTCCCGGGGTTCATGTGCCAGATGAATGGCGATGGCCGTCATCTCCTCGCCGTGGACATCTATTGTTGCCAAGGCGATGTGGCCCGGCCACAGGATACGCTGTCGTAGCACGGCGACGCCTGGTCCGAAGACGCAGGCGAGTCCGGATCCCGAGATGGCTACGGGATGGGCCAATATAACAGCGCTGTAGCCGAGGCAGAGGTCTTGGCCGCTGCCCAGATGAAATGCGTTTGTCTCCTGGACAAACGCGATGTCCACGTGATGTTGTTTGAGGAGATGACAAAGGGCAAGGCTCCTCCCCCGAGTGGCGAGCCCTCGCGCGTTGATGGTGGCGACGCGGTGGTTCATTGGCGCTGTAGATCTCGCCGGACCTTCCTGGTCTTCTGGAGGGTCTTGCGGATGGTGGAGTTGGAGTCGGGGCACGAGGCCTTGAAGGTGTCGTGCAACTTGTCGAGGGTGGCGACCTGTTCTTCTGTCAGCGTGGGCGCTAGCCTCTTCATGGTGGTCTCAGAGGTGAGGAGCTGCTGTGCGTCCTTGCAGTTAAGGCCGGGCAGCTTGTGCCAGTCGATGGAAAGGGTGGGGGTCTCCTCGATGTACTTCAGCAGCTGTTTGAGTGCGGATTCTCCCCGGGCAGGCGTGGATGGAGGTGAGGTCAGCCCCTCCACCGACATCTCGTGGTCGAGCGGAGAGATGCGAGGCTCGGGGGGCCGCGGGGTGGCCAGGGAAGCAGGGTGGGCAGCAGGGGCGGGGTGGGTGACATCCATCTGTTCGGCAGGCTGGTGTGCCGAGGGGATCGCCTGAGCCTCGGTTGAAGTCTTCGCCGGTTGGACAGGGGACGCCGGTGTTGCGGGCGCCGGTGCCGGCTTCCTTGGCTGCTGAGAAGGAGGAGGAGGGGGAGGCCTTGCGTCGGTGGGAGACGCTGCTTGCCTGGGGTTGCCGTTCCCTTGCCTGGCGAGCGCTGGGCAGTTGGCTCTGCGGTGGCCCTGTTTACCACATTTGGAACACTTGATTCCAAAGGAGAGGAAGACCGACAGGGTGTCTCCCTTGGAGTGGATGGTCATTCGGGTGGGCAGCGTCTCCAGCCTTACGCCCTCGTGGAGCAGGATGAACGCCTCCCGGCGGCCGTCGCTGAAGGCGTACTCCCCCATTTTGATCATGATGAGGGCGATGGAGGTGATGTTTCCATATTTACGCAGGGCCTGCACGATGGTGGCGTCCTCTACAAAGCCGGGGAGATTGGCCACGATTATCCTCTCGGCCCTCTTGCGGAAGGGGAAGACCTTGAGGAGTGTTCCCTCGATGTTCAGGCCCTCCTCCACCAGACGGCTCGCAAGGTTCTTGCTCGCGAGGCCCACGATGTAGTGGCCGTTCATCCTATTGAATTGTGTGATATTTTTGGGCCCTCCGACCAGGTTGCCAATTGCCTTGAGGTAGGAGTAGTCCGGGATGTCAGGGCACAGCTCCACGAAGATGTAGTTCTCGTGGTTGGTGGTGGCCTGCCTCGCCCTGGCGTCGGCGATGTTGACGCGTGTCGCCTTGATCTCCTGAGGCGGCACTGCTCTCGGCCCTGCTGGCCGCTTCCGCTGCTGGGAGCTGCGCTGCTCTCCAGGCTTGTTGGGCTGCCTTGCAGCGTGCTCAGGTGATGTTGAGCCGCGGCGCCTCTTCTTGCCCTTCACGACGATGAAGTCGTCGTTGGCGCCCACCTCCGTCATCTCGCTGTCGGCCCAGTTGAGCGAGGTCGGGCTGGCTGCAGTTGCGCTGGTCGTAGCAGCAGTCTTCGGCGCCGTGACGTCACCACGCGCGGCGGCCGGATTTACATGCATATCGCCTGCCGGCGGATTTGCATCTTTTTGATTATTAGAAGAAATTTCAAATGTTTTCTTCATATTCTCGTTTTTTGGCGATAATTCCTCGCCTGTTTGTAGCAGGATGCTGGGCCTTTCAGGCACTTTTTCAGTACATCCTGGGCTCTCTGCCAGTACCACACTTGCCAGGTTAAACGCCCTTCACACGCACTCTAAAGGCGAAAACGGCGGAGCTCGCGAAAGCGTGGCCGCACGCTCGAGTGTGTGTGTGTGTCTGTTTGTCCTTTATGCC
Organism: Cordylochernes scorpioides; assembly: GCA_030710605.1. Lineage (NCBI taxonomy): Eukaryota > Metazoa > Arthropoda > Arachnida > Pseudoscorpiones > Chernetidae > Cordylochernes > Cordylochernes scorpioides. The sequence continues at coordinate 39,902,603 of CP092885.1, read as the reverse complement.
TGACCAAACCACTCATTGGAACGCCATGAAACTTTGGGAAGTTATTTAGTATAGTACTGGGAAGGTTTCTAGCAAATAAAATTTTTTAAATAACTTTTCGCCTAGAAATAATCAAGATAAATATTCTAATTTATCTGTTATAATTCAACAATCTGCTCTAAATATTATCATGATGATACGATGATTTTGTAATGTAGAAAATTAGGAAAGACAAAATTCAGGATGACACGGCAATTTATTTGAGACAAGAATAATGATACAATTCAAAGGCAAGATACTATTCCATTAACTTCCAATTACCGAGGGAACCAATTAATATTGATTTTATTCAACTTATTGAGTATTTTTCAAGGGACTGGGGAAAAAATGTTCCCCTAGAAATAATCAAGATAAATATTCTAATTTATCTGTTATAATTCAACAATCTGCTCTAAATATTATCATGATGATACGATGATTTTGTAATGTAGAAAATTAGGAAAGACAAAATTCAGGATGACACGGCAATTTATTTGAGACAAGAATAATGATACAATTCAAAGGCAAGATACTATTCCTTTAACTTCCAATTACCGAGGGAACCAATTAATATTGATTTTATTCAACTTATTGAGTATTTTTCAAGGGACTGGGGAAAAAATGTTCCCTTTATCGAGAGATTCGTTAAACAAACCTTTACTCGGGTAAAATCCGGGCGAAGCCGGGTACATCCATACAAGAATAATGATACAATTCCAAGGCAAGATACTATTCCTTTAACTTCCAATTACCGAGGGAACCAATTAATATTGATTTTATTCAACTTATTGAGTATTTTACAAGGGACCGGGAAAAAATGTTCACTTTATCGAGACATTCGTTAAACAAACCTTTACTCGGGTAAAACCCGGGCGAAGCCGGGTACATCCATACAAGAATAATGATACAATTCCAAGGCAAGATTCCTTTAACTTCAAATTACCGAGGGAACCAATTAATATTGATTTTATTCAACTTATCGAGTATTTTTCAAGGGACCGGGAAAAAAATGTTCACTTTATCGAGAGATTCGTTAGACAAACTTTTACTCGGGTAAAACCCGGGGGAAGCCGGGTATGTCCGCTTGTATATTATAAACACAAGGTAATAAGACCTAATCCAAATAAATAAATAGTGTGTGATAAGGCACAATTTGGATTATATTTAATACAGTTATCAGCGTCATGCACAATTCTGTCACGTTAAGTCACGTGTCAAGTTACGGTAAGTAGAAATTTAAAAATTAAAAAAAAGATACCGAAACCCGGGATCGAACCAGGGACCTTTAGATATTCAGTCTAACGCTCTCCTAACTGAGCTATTTCGGCTTATTTTATTTATTTCTATAGAAGCTTCTATCTTTATAATTATGTATATTTTCAAAAAGTCAATTCACACCTCTTCGCTGGAGACCATGGGAATACTGACTGATTCATTATGCTAACATATTTATAAATACAAGTATCAGAGTCATCAACAATTCTGTCATCGTTTGCTTTTGTGAATGGAATAAATACCCAAATAGGGCCATTCCTTATAAGCATCGGTGGTTCAGTGGTAGAATGCTCGCCTGCCACGCGGGCGGCCTGGGTTCGATTCCCGGCCTATGCATTTTTTTTCTTTTTTACAATTTTTAAAACTCATTTATATTATTATCCCTATATATATAAAAGTCAGCGTATGTATGTATGTATGTTTGTCAACTATACACGTCCACAATACGTAACTAATATGACTGATATTATAACAGTATATAAAGTAGAATCTGGAAAAACTCTTAGTGAAAATTTCAGGTCTCTATCCCGAATATCCGTCGTGTTATTTGCAAATTTGCTCTTTCGCTCGCGCCTCTAGCGGTGAAAATGAGGGGTAATACCAGCTGACCTAATGTACATGTAAAGTTTGGAGCGGGACGTTTCACAAGAGTGACATCCACGGCTCCAATTTATAATTGTAACGAATAGTATTTGAATAAAACATTTAATCGGGTAAAAGCCGGGCGTTGCCCGGGTCATTCGGCCAGTTAATAAAATAAATGATATTTTGATCCAATATGTGCCTTTTTAATTAAAGATTTATTTATGGATTGCTCTATTTTCAAAACATATATAAATATGTAATTTTTATCATTTTTCTTTTGAACATCAATTGGACATGAAGTAAAATAACTTTTAATGTCAAATTGTCCTTTTCCTAAAGAAATGTGAAAAGTAGCCAAGCATTATCCACTATTTCCAAGAAAATCAATGTATAAGTCCAGTGTTATTTGAAGTATATTTATTGGCACATACATTTTTAAACACATACAAAACATATAAAAGAAGGGCGCATATTTACATGGCATCTACTCCTACAAGGGTGGCTAGCTCAGCCAAACGAGTTGTCAAACGTTTTTCTTCGTTGATCATTCGTTCTTTCTCGGAGAACGTCTCCTGGAGCTGTTCCGTCAACTTCTGACATTCGGCAATCTTCTCGGCCAACTTTTTCTTCACGTCGCTCAGTTCGATGCGGAGACAGCGGCAGTCCAGGCGAAGTTTGGCATTCTCTCGCAGGAGCTGATCTTCTCGACTCACATTGAAATCTTCTCCCTAGAATGAACATACTTTCTGGTTAGCTCTTATTAAGAAGACAGTGAGATCATTGTTTATTGATTTAAGTTTATGCAAAATCAGCCACACAGAGATAGAGAGAGCTATCTCAAGCACCTTCCCAATATTCACCACGAAAAAAAAAATCACTTTCAAGAAAGGTTAATTTACACTTTCATCTATTAGGTACTTAATATACATACAGGGAGTCCCAATATAACGGAATTTAACATTTTTAGTTATATTTTATTAAACAAAAATGAAAAAATTAACAATGCATAACAATACTATGGATACTAACAACAATTCATTCAGCCGGTTTCAAAGTGACCTCCCTTGGCGGCGATACACAGGTACAAAAGTTGACTTGAAAATTTCGGCTAGGGGCTGCAGGTCCTCCAGCGACAATCGATTCCATTCTCGGCGCAGCGATCTCTTCAGCGGCTTCAAACTTCTGTGGCGTGTAGCACTGGTCCTGGCCTGGAAATGGACCACACGCTGTAAATCCATCGGGTTGAGATTGGTGAGTAGGGCGGCCATTCCGCCAATGTGATGAAATGGAGGAAATGAGCCCCGCACCAGTCCTGAGTCAATTTCACCTTGTGAGCCGGCGTGGAGTCCTGCTGGAACGTCCAATCTGCATCACCGAAGTGTTGTTGAGCCCACGGGAGTACGACGGCCTCGAGAAGGTCGCGGCGATAAACTTTTTGATTGATTTTGACCCCCTGAACAACGAAAACGAGGGGGTGGGATCTTGCCGCTGGCGTAAATTCTGGCCCATACCATGCCATAACCGACTGTGGATTTTGGCGGTTTTCAACGATGGCCGACGTGCCGGGAGCCTCAGCGGACCAGTTCCTGTCGTTTTGGTGGTTGTGCGCCTGCTCGAGGGTGAACAGATTCTTTTCCTTGAAGAGGATGCACTGACCAGTGGCCCGATGCTTGAGTTGGCGACATCTCTCCAGCCGTACGCGCTCGTTCTCATCCGTGAGATGAACTTTTTGGAGCTTGTACGCCTTGAGGTTGAGTTATTTTTTCGTTATATATATTCGATATACCAACGAATTTTATGCCGGTTACACGGGCGAATTTTCTCATGGACACCCTTGAATTTTATTGAAATCGCTTTTTGATGATCTTACGGTTGGCGGTGGGCTTTTTATCTTACGGCACGGTCACTTTCATGGCCAAGCTCATTGAAGCGATGGATGGCCTTATACATAATAAGTTGAAGCACTTTGAGCATCCGAACAATTTCACATTGACGTTTTCCTTGACGAAACAGCTCAATAATTGCACTATGTTTGTTTGACACCTTAAAACACGACAAAGTCGAAACCTAGCATAATGGTGCATAAACATAGAGAATCCGAGGAAACGTAAATTAATTTATTACAGTTCAATACTTTCGTGTTAGGATAAATTAAACATTAACTCCGTTATTTTGAGACACCCTGTATATATATAGTAGAAGCAGCACAATTGTCACAGCAGAAACATCCTATATTCCCGAGAGATCCAAAAAAGAGAGCACGGCAGAGCACTGGAAGGATGTTCTTCGTAGCTTTCATCTGCTGTGAAAATGACAGGATATGTGATTAGAAAAGAAGTACCAGTTTCATCATTAAGCGCTCATTCTGTCTTCTAATTAAAACCTTTTCGCCAAACACAACATGTCTGTGGTACGTCAGGCTCCCTTCTTTCCCAACTTGGCTCCTTGTTACATTTATATATAATCCTATTGATGAAAATTTCATTGAAATGAACTTGATTTGAGTCAACAGAAGACATCATGTGGAAAGTGTATCGAACAATGGCAGGGGCACTGGGAGAAATGGGTGCGTTAACAAGAGTACTACTTTGAAGGGTATTTGGATTTTGTGCCTTCAAATCAATAAATGCATTTCTGCCGACCAAAGGTTCAATATTTTTAACACACAACGTATATGCACAAAATGAAAACTGTACTTCGCGCTACATGACAAGGACGATCTCTCACAAGACCCTGGGTTATTTTTATTCACACATGCGTTTAAGAGTATAAAGCATACTTACTCTTGCTGGCATTGGCTTTTTGATTACTTACTTTGGACTCATTATCTCTATTCCTTATATATATATATATATATATATATATATATATATATATTATATATATAGTGGGTCCAGCAAAATTGATACATTTGAAATTGTGAATATTTTTATTGGTTTCAAAAACTGATGACAAAATGTATAAACGATATTGACAATAATGATATTCATGTACCTGCATGCCTTATTTGGACCATCTACCACTTGTCCCAAAATTTAATGGTCTAAACAATATAAAGGCAAAAGATAATACGAAGTTTCGTTCTGTTGGCAAGTATTCCTGAACAGCTGACAAGGCTACATCTTACAAAGGCAGCTTGAGGGATTCAACGAATTTACTAGTGGAAGACTCCACAATTGACTCACAGGTCGAAATGCTTACAAGTGAAGTCCAACCGGCAATGCCAAGGGCGGGGAAGATGACTAGGAAAAGTTCTACATAGCTAAGAAGTTTCAGAGCTGCTACCAAATAACTCCACAAGACCTAACACGACGTGGTAAATCCACGTATAGTAACTTTCTTTGCCTCCAATTTGCCCAGATTAATCTATTAGCTTGATTGTCTTTATATCATTTTCTCTGTACATACATTTTATGTTACCATTAAGTTCTATCATTGTTTTCCCTGCATGTATCCAATATTTCTGCTTGGAGAATCTGTATAAGACCAAAGGGTCTTAATAAAGCTTTTGTTGTTGTTGTTGATATTCATGTACCTAAACCTCTGCCGTTAATTGGGCATCAGAGAGATGCTTCTTTTGGCACATGATATCATTCTTCCGCAACTTCATGTTGTAATCTTGCCTGAAAATCGGCTCTTGCCATTTCACCAGCTTGTTTGGTAAATTCGACCTTTTTCTGATTTCGTAGGATGTTATGAAGCCGCCCCTGTACTGATGAGGGCCATAGCCCGACACCATGGAATGCATGTTGGCTTTTGGTCTGAATTCCAAAACTGGTGTTGCGACTCATTCTTTATCATCATTAGTAAAGTTTTTTACTAGAGTGATGCACAGTGTCATCGTTTTGATGCACAATTAGAAGGAGAGATGTCTCTTTTGGTACATAACATATTCTATAATTGGAAACTAAAATTACTAATATAATTGAAAATAGTAACACAATATCAAAAATATTAATGATATCATAAATATTAATAATATCAAGCAAACGAAGTCCATTTTCAGCCTCACATAGAATAGAATAGTTCTATGGAGAATGTTTAGTTGATTTATGTTCCACTAGATGGCGCTCTGCCATCTAAAAAGCACATGTGCTCCTGGCCAGGGTATGCCTTCTTTATTTTTATATTTACATATATTTAAAAAATATATATTTAGAAATTGTTTTTTTAAAAGAATGATCTAATTTCAAGAAATGGATGAAAGCCTAGATTATTTTTCTACATTATTGGTTATGTGCTTCGATCTATATTTATTATTTTATTAAAAGATTATCAATTCCGATATTTATATTTTTATTCTCTGTGCACTTGCCTCATACCTTAGTAGTAATTTATAAATTTTGTTCATCAACAATTCTGACTGGCTATGGTTACATTCAGAAAGATTATGCAAAGACATTGAAAGAAGATCCAACTTGCCCCCATTGCCAAGATGAAGACCGAACTGTGGACCACCTCCTTCTTCACCTCCTCTTCCCAACCTTCCAATACCAAAGATTCCTGACGGCCACCCTCATAGAGATCACCAACTTAAGTCTTCAGCATCCATAAAATATCTTCCAAGAAATAAATCTGTATGGCGTTACCTCTTGAATTGGAATTCCGCTGGTATTGTAAATAAAACCGAGAAGACTTAAGTGTGTGTATGTGTTAGAAGGATAGCCCGGGTAGTTGGTGACTTCTGTACCCTCCAGGAACTTGGGTTAACTAAATAAATGATAACAAATTTTGTTTTGCTCTTTCTTTATATAAATTTCCGTGTTATCCTGAAGTTTCTCTTTCCTAATTTTTTCCGTTACAATATTAACAGCACGGAGGCCTTGATAACCAAAATGATAGATTTGACGTCGAACAATACAAACGCAACATATAAATATTTTTGCTCTCAGTTTAAAACCTTAAGGAGGAATCAGATTAAAATGCTTTGTTTGAAGTCTTTATATATGGAAAACAAAAAGGAAGTTATATACTCTAAAAGAAAAGCTAGTGTCAATACCTCAAGTTTGGGTTCTTCGCCGTCAACCTCGAGCCCATTCCTTAGACGTTCCTCTCGGTAGGCTGCTTCGCTCAGCTGGGCTTGTAGAGCGGCGGTCTTGGACTTCTAAACACCTCACTGTCAGTTCCCAACATTTGACTTATAGAGCGGTAGTATTGGACCTCTACACATGTCATTATCAGTTCCCAACAATGGGCTTGTAGAGAGATTTTATAGGGTTTTGCACACGTCACTATCAGCTACAACAAAGGGCTTGTAGAGAGGTTTTATAGGGTTTTTGCACACGTCACTATCAGATACAACAAAGGGCTTGTAGAGAGGTTTTCTAGGGTTTCTGCACACGTCACTAACAGCTACAACAAAGGGCTTGTAGAGAGGTTTTATAGGGTTTTGCACACGTCACTATCAGCTACAACAAAGGGCTTGTAGAGAGGTTTTCTAGGGTTTCTGCACACGTCACTATCAGCTACAACAAAGGGCTTGTAGAGAGGTTTTCTTGAATTTCTGAACACGTCACTATCAGTTATAACAAAGAGCTTGTAGGGCGGTTTTCTTAGATTTCTAAACACGTCACTATCAGTTATAACAAAGAGCTTGTAGGGCGGTTTTCTTGGATTTCTGAACACGTCACTATCAGTTATAACAAAGAGCTTGTAGGGCGGTTTTCTTGGATTTCTGAACACGTCACTATCAGTTATAACAAAGAGCTTGTAGGGCGGTTTTCTTGGATTTCTGAACACGTCACTATCAGCTATAACAAAGGGCTTTTAGGGCGGTTTTCTTGGATTTCTGAACAAGTCACTATCAGTTATAACAAAGAGCTTTTAGGGCGGTTTTCTTGGATTTCTGAACACGTCACTATCAGTTATAATAAAGGGCTTGTAGGGCGGTTTTCTTGGATTTCTGAACACGTCACTATCAGTTATAACAAAGAGCTTTTAGGACGGTTTTCTTGGATTTCTGAACACGTCACTATCAGTTATAACAAAGAGCTTGTAGGGCGTTTTTTTTTGGGTTTCTGAACACGTCACTATCAATTCCCAGCCATTATTCTGTAGAGCGGTAGTCTTTGACTTCTGCATACGTAACGGCCTGATACAAACACTGAGCTTGTATGGCAGCGGTCATGCACTTTGCAAATGCTACACCAAGGCTTTTTTTTTTTTTACTCACAGAATTTATTTAGATATTGCTCAAAAATACTTCGGGCACACCCATCGGTTTCATTAAAAAGCTCACCAATCTGCTTAACAATAATGGATCCCCTGCACTTGTTTCCTGTAATGATCCTGAAACGCTGAGGAGCGCGATTACAGGGCTCTTAAAAACAGCGGCAGACCAATCTATACAAAACGACCTTACAAGAATGGATAAATCTAAGCTATACTCTCACTACAAAGACATTCACATATCTTTCATGACGGAGGGATACCTTTTAGGGGATTTTCCTTTCCCGGTTGTAAGACTACTGGCACAAGTTAGAATACTTTCAAGTTTTTTTAGAGAAAACCACACCAAGATGCTCTGCGGTGAGGACCCGATTTGTACCTTCTGTAATTCAAAACTAAAAAATGAAATCACTCACTATATTTTTGATTGCTATGCTCTGAAAGAAGAAAGAAGAACCCTTATGCTCAAAACTGGGCAACTCTGTGCTTCACTTCCATCAATAATTGACAATATGACCCAGAATAAGTATATTGCTACGGCGTTTTATGGTTTCCACAAGTCCGTATCTCAGAAGAAGGCCAAGTGACACTCACTCCTCACTTTCTTACTGCTACTCTTTTTGTGTTGTTTTTCTTGCTTCCCTCTTTCTTGTTTTTTTTTTCTTTTTCTTCTGTATATATCGTTATTTCTTTTGTCTCACTGCTTTGTTCTTATGCATACCTCTGGTGAATCCTGTATAGGGTCAGTGACCCTGAATAAAGGCTTTTTGTTGTTGTTGTTGTTGATATTGCTCAAAGTTAATACAGTAGAACCTCCCTGTAAAGGACACCTAGTTGAAGAGCCAAAGTGTCCTTTAGCGAGAGGTATCCTCTTACCGGAGAGTTGCTAAATAGTAAAAATGGAGTGTCCTCTCATGTAGGTTATACTGTTTTATCAGATCATTTTTACCAATCACAAAAAGTAAACGTAAAAATTATATATCCAAGGTTCTCCTGCAAATCCACTCACAACAATGCGAGGAGATTATATCAGTAGCAAATAAGTGTTTCAAACAGATACATAAAGAACCTATGAGGTCTCCCACCATCAGCTCCAGCTCCTCCTTGGCGTCCTGGAGATGGGAGGCAAGCTGCCATTGATTCTGGAAGTCGCGGTATTCCTTCGCAGGCATGGACACTGGGTGGGGCACGGCCCTCTTGGCCTCGGCCAGGTCTTGGACAAGGCGACCGTTGGCTTCCTGCAGGCTCTGTAGCTCTGCTGCCTGGGCTTCCAGCCGATGGCTCAGCTGGTCCTTGGCCTGTTGAAGCTGGACAGCCGTTCATCAGGTTCTGGTCATCTCACAGGAAAACCTTCCATGAGGAACTACTCTTAGGGAATGGCCAACTTCGCGTCTTTATGGGAGGTTGGGTGGTTAAGAGAAAATAATGATCACACTTTCCTTTAAAAGTTAGTTACGAAACAAAAAAGTTCATTATATAGACATCAGACGCATACAGACACATATAGACAAGTTCATTATATAAACAAAAAAGTTCATTATATATTTTCTTAATTGCTTCTAAGTTTCTATTAAATTTCTATCTTTCTAGCTTTTTTTCATTTTTCTCATTTCTATATTATTCAAAAGACGTATACTTAATTATGAGGGAAATCTTTTACACAAACTTTTTTGTATTTTACACTATAGATTTCGTGCTTAACCTTTGGAGAGGGGTGGTTTACGAGGTGCTTTAAAGGTAATCGGAGTAATTCTTTAAAATACTTAAAATTTCACTTACCTATTATATGAATTTTTATTCTGAACAAAACATGGGCTATCTAAAGATAAATTGTAAAAGTTTTCATATATGAAAATTCGAAACTATTATAGACGCGTAGGATTGCAGCTACTCCAATGCCTTTTTCGGACTGTGATCCATATGTAAAGATGATTGTTGCATGGTCTGGTAAGTTCAAACTGTAGTTTAATACCCTTCTGTGTTAAGGACATGGTACAGATGACGGTCCGGGATTCATTTCGAATTTTTATTCTTTTAGCATTCTGTGGTATTTGAGGTGGGCTTTGATTTCTACATCCAAGGGAGGACATCCGGTGAGTGAAATGGCTGGGATTGTTGCCAAACAGGGTCATCCTCTGGTTATTTGTTTCGCAAACTTGTAATGGAGGCTTCTGAGAAGGCGGGTGCCATTCGCATAGGACGCTCGTTTTCCCCATATGCTCGCTCCGTACAATAGGGCAGGTAGAGTCACTGTGTTAAAGAATTTTTGCCAAGAGGAGAAACTCAAGTCAAATTTTCTTTGGATAGAGCTCGTCAATCTGGGGAGAATCCAGCATCACCTTTTGAGGATGTCGTTTAGGTGGGTTACGAAATTTATTGTTTGATCAAATGTAATGCCTAATATTTTTATGGTTTTGCTGAAAAATATAGACTGTTATTTTATTATTATCCCTGGGTCGTTCCTTTTCCAGTTGTTTTTCCAGTGGAACTGGCAGGCTTGTGTTTTCTGGGATTGAAAGTTAGCCCGTGAGCAGATGCCCAGTCTGCAAAATTTTTCAGAAAGGCGTTGATGAGCTTGGGGGTGGGTAAAAAAAAAGGGTGAAGTCGTATGAAAAGCAGACAAGTTTACTTATTATTAGTCTGGGAATGTGTGTGTGGGCGAAGAAAGAGAGAGAGATGGTTGTTGTTACGACGTTGAAGCAAAATGGGTTGAGCGCCGCCCCTTGCGGATTCCTCAGTACAGATGAAACTATGACGATTGTGTTCCAAGCTCTGGATATTACTTTTCTGTCTGTCATGAAACTTTGCACAATGATTATGAGGTTGTCAGGACATTTGAGGTTTTTCAGGCGATGGGTGATTGTACTTCTTTATATGTTGTCAAAGGCATTTATCGCAATGGGGTTTTCCTTCAATGTGACAGATTACATGATTCTGTTAATGGTTTCTAGAGCATTCACGGTTGATCTGGCTGGTTCGAAGCCAAATTGATCTACAGAGAATCACTGGTTCTTGTCAGCCAACCGTTGGAGATGGGTCAGGATGTAGCGTTCAAATACTTTGGATATTGTGCTGAGTAGAGTGATAGGGCGAATTCTGCCCAGTGGATTTTCTACTGAGCTCTTTGGTTTTGGAATAAGAATGAGGTGGCCGTATTTCCAATATTTGGGGAAGTAATTCGTTCGGAGGCATTTAGTGAATAGTTTTTCCAGCAGGGAATGGAGGGCTAGTTCCCCATGAAGGAGGCATAGTGGTCTTATCCCATCTGGTCCTGGTGCTTTCCGGCAACCGCCTTTTCTGACTGCCCTGCATATTTAATTAGTGATGAAGTGTGGTTCATTGTGAATTTTTTACAATTTTATGCGGTTGCTTTATTGTTTTGAGGACAGAAATATTCGAGCACTTTATATTCTTTCCAACTGTAGCCACTGGACATGCGTTGTTTGTTTTTGTGCTGCCTGGATTTATAGGAGCTCCGTCTTTGCTTTCTTTCTGCGGTGAATCTGTATAAGACCGGTGGTCTTTATAAATCTGTATGTGTGTATATTATTTCCAACGTTGATTCGCTTATATTAAACGGTTATATAATGAGAGAATTGAGAGACGTGAAAAATGTATTTTATTTTCAGATTGTTTCACGAGCTTTCAAACCTTACGGTCCTTCGATTGGTTGCGATGAGAGATATTTATAATCCAAAGATGTTCCTGGAAATTAAATCTGACACAAAAATGATCTTATACCTCAGCAACGATTTTTTGCATATTTTACATAACAGAATAAACAATACATATACAAATTCAGAGATTAAATGCAAAAACGGATGAATAATTTTTACCAGATAAAGAACAAAAATCACAAATAAAGAAATACTAATAATGGTATATGCATGCTGTAAACTGGGATATTGAAATAATGGTCAGGAAGGTCTATTTTCCAGCTTCTGCCTTTGAGTTTCATGAAAACAAAGACATTTAATACCATTCTATACTATTATAACGTACTATTTATTGGTGTAAATTGAGTGACATAGGTTTCTCTTTTTGAGTGGCACCTATTTAAGTTATTTTTGAACTGGAAGTCGAGGGTGCTTCCAGTCATATGGTTATGCTGAAGTTATTTTGCCAGAGTTCGGCGATTATTACTTACAGCCAAACTGATCGATTAGTTCTAGATGTCAAATGGAGAGAGGAAGCATGGAGCCGTGTGTCGCAAGAAATCTCGTTCCAGTCACATACAGCCATCGGAACACATGACCCCTGTACCATGTGTACTTGTGATAAGTGTCAGCAAACATGAATAATGAAATCAGGCGTTGAATCAAAAGAAGTCCTCAATATTACCTTTTTATTGAGTAAAAATATCAGGCCTCCAGGAAAAAGTATATTTTCAAAAACCTTTTTATTCTCTAGCTGTCGGGCACGAAAGCCCTTCTACAGGAGAAAACATGGTATAATGTACCAAGATACATTTCTTTGGAAGCCTGATATTTTCACTCAATATTGATACAAGGGATTATTTAATTAAATTACCTTTTTAATTTGAGAGATCCACTTGGCATTCTCAAGTAGAGCTTTCTTTAGCAGATCATGTTGTTTGGCGTCTCTGGGAGAGTCCTGGTACTCCTTCTGCGAAATCAGGATTATTGGAAGGTGCTATATGCAACTTGGAATATTATGAATAAATTTATTGTCAAGAATTTAAAACGCGGTTATAACACTTATTTGAGAAACAATTTCGAAGACTTTTCGTTTTTAGTAATATTAAAAATTATTGTTCAAACCTATTGATTTCGAATCTGAGTGACACAATAATCAACTTGTTCAAAAGGTAACATTAATAAAACAAAATATAATTACAAAGAGAAAAATATAATGTGTCATTTTATGAATTTAAGTAATCAGTAACATATATTTTATATATTTAATCAAGAGAATTTCGATGCTACATGTAATAATATTTAGTCAAACAATTTGTCAAGAAAATTGAACATCGTGAATCACCCTATAGTCCGAATAGCTTTATACTTTGCAGAATCAGACGCCGATGGAATTTTTCCTAAATGAATCAATGGTTTAAGAGCTTTGTTGCCATAACATGACCCAATAATTGATATATAATCACTACAATAAATCCATTATTAGATCAATTTCTCCGTCACGAAGTACTATTTCATCACCATCTGTCTGATTTGGATGCCGCGATATATACAATATCTGGATGATTTCGCTCCAATATTGAACCAACTATTTGCTGATTTTGCCGTCACGATAAACTCAAAATCTGTATTATTTTACTCAATGTTGAACCATCTATCTGGCTGATTTCGCCACCACAATATATTCAATATCTGGATTATTTCACTTCAATATTGAACCAACTCTCTGGCTGATTTCACTCTGACACAAAGAATTTAATAATTGGATTATTTCGTTCTCTAATGTTGAACCAACTATTTGGATCATTTCGCCGCAACGATAAACTCAAGATATGGATTATTTCACTCAATGTTGAACTACCTATCTGGCTGATTTCACCTTGAAACAATAAATTCAATATCTGGATTATTTCGTTCTAATATTGAACCAACTCTCGGGCTGATTTCACTCTGACCCAATGAATTTAATATCTGTATTATTTCGTTCTCTAATGTCGGACCAACTATTTGGATCATATCGCCGCAACGATAAATCTGGATTATTTCACTCAATGTTGAACCTACTATCTGGCTGATATCGCTCTGCTACAATAATTTCAATGTCTATGATTTCGCCCTAATATTGAACCAACTCTTTGGCTGATTTCACCTTGAAACAATAAATTCAATATCCGGATTATTTCGTTCCAATGTTGAACCAACGCTAATTTCGCCGCCTGATAAACTTAATATCTGGATGTTTTCGCTTTAATATTGAACTAAATATCTAGATTATCTCAACCTTACATAATAAATTCAATGTCGGGATGATTTCTCTCTAATATGTTAAATCAATTATCTGACTGAATATTTTCCAAGATATATTCAATATCTGGATTATTTCAATCAATGTTGAACCAACGGTCTGGCTGGTTTCATTCTGCCACAATAAATTCAAATCCGGATTATTTTGCTCTAATGTTGAAACAACCTTAATTTCGCTGCCTTATAAACACAATTACTGGATGATTTTAATATTGAATAATGATTTTATAATTTATTTTTAAAATTATTTTAATATTGAATCAACTATCTGGATCATTTCAACCTTACACAATAAATTCAATGTAGGGATGATTTTTGCTTTAATATGTTAAACCAACTCCCTGGATGATTTTGCCACCACAATTAACGAACTAATCGGCTGATATCGCTGCAACGATGACCTCGTGGATTTTTCTGGCAAAATGAAACCCCAATTATAAATGTAATTTCAATACTACAATATCTTTGGCTGATAGAGAGCTCCTTTGTGAATTCTTTAATGTCTAATGGATCAAATAATTTATATTTTGGTATATGTCATCATGCTTAAAACTAAGTTCATGAGTAACAATTCAAATCATACAAATGACTTGATATTCAAGTGAAGCCCCAAACTATTCTTTTTACCATTCATTTCAAAATATGCCATATCAACATGAAAATTCAAATCCTAAATGGACAAAAAATATTTATAATTCACGATCTCTCATGATGCAAAATATATCCAATCTTTTATACATGTCTATGAATGAACTAACCAAAATGAACTTTTCATAGAGAAAATGTTTGATAAAAAGGAACCTTTTGAGAAATTCACTCAATTTGAGAATTTACTACAAGCAGAGGAAATAGGAGAATTCCAAAACGTATGCCCTTATTTTTCTACTTATTGTTGAAGATCTTTTTGAACATTCCAATATTGTTTATCAATCATAAATGTTGATTTCAAGTCTATGATAGGCTTAGCAAAAATACGATGTTTCTTTTAAGGATTTCAAGTTGTTTTGTACTCACTAATTTTGTAGTTACGAGGGCATCCCTTTTGATATAAATTAATATATATTTATTTAAGGAACGACTTGTTCCAATACAATTGTTGTAAACAAGCGAGCGAAGAATCAAAACAGAAAAGGTCATGAAGCGTAGAAGTAGTGACGTCAGCACCGATGATGATAAAGTCAAAGTCTGCGTAACATATGTCCTTATTTTTCTACTTATTGTTGAAGATCTTTTTGAACATTCCAATATTGTTTATCAATCATAAATTTTGATTTCATGTCTATGTTATAGATAAACATGAATATTGGTGGTAAGTTTACCTTTATATTAGTATAAGGTAATACCGTGTCATATATATATAAGAAATGAAAGTACGATTTTTTCTTTATAAAACTTTATATTAATTTATGCCTAACTGGCCTTGTCCTTATTGTTTGTGGAAGGGCATTGTTCGATGCAAATATTAAGGACATGAGCAGTTAGGCATAAACCAATATAAAGTTTTATAAATAAACTAGACGGGTGACCCGGGCTTCGCCCCGGGATTGACCCGTGTGCATATCTACCCGAGTGCTATATATTTAGATAAGAATTTTTTTATAATTGTTTGTTATTAGCCTTATCTATTTGTTTGCATCAGCATAATTTAATCTAATCTTTGATAGAGAGCGCTGTTCGTGAGCTAAGTAGAATAATTTGAATATATAGTTTTAATAATTGATTTATATATATTTTTAAAATAGCCTATCGTCTTCCCCGTATTTTTTTACCTATGTATGGAAATTTTGGTTTGAATTAGTGAACTACTGCGAATTTGTATACCGGACATACAAACAAACAAACATACAAACATTCATTTTTATATAGAAGATATTCCTGCTTAAATGCTTTCATTTCCTATATATTTATATGTAATTAAACATCCTAAAAGCTTATGTCCAAAGTTTGCTTGAATACCATTTCTGAGATTCCATCTTTCAGTGTAGCATATATAATCAGAATCATCCAATACAATATTAGAGCTCTAAGAAGCAGTCTGGTAGATTAAATTGACGAAACCACTGGGAGGGTTCACCACTGATGAGTAAAACTCTCCCAATATTTTTTCATCGCAGCAAGAACATTAGAAGTTTGTTTTGTGTATAAAAGAAACATTACTTCCTATTAGTATTCATGTACTTCTGCTGAAAGTATAATTAGCAATTAATTTATTTTACAAATGTGTGTGATAAATAAATATTATTAAATCTTAATAAATGCGGTTTATTGTTACAAACTGTTAAAAACCTAAAACGGAGAAATTTCTCCAAAAAAACTTTAATATGAATATATATTAGTGAAAACATATTTAATAAAACAAATAAATTTGTTATGATGCATTAGCGCGCCATCTTTTTTTTTTTTTTTTTTTTCAAGGTTCAAAATCACTTTATTAGGTACCGCTCAACAAGAGAAACCTAGTTTATGATAATTGAAACAATGAATAATATGTGAAGGACATAAAACAAAATGTTAACGCGGGATTCAATCCCGGTTCGTGACTGTCGGGAATCGAGGGTGAGCGCGCCATCTGTTATCAAAATTCGAAACTATTTAAGACGCGTAATATTCTTAAAAATAAACAATTTATACTACCCTTACTGCAATGGAAAATTTAATGGGAGGGCCTGGCTTTTCTGCTGTCCTCAAAGTTTATGTCCATAGTTCATCTAAAATACCCATTCAAAGAGTCTAGCATCAGTATCACTATAAAAGGAAGATTGAAAAATGCAATATAACAGCGGTATGGTAGATTAAACTGGAGAAACCGCTGGGAGGGTTCACCACTGATGAGCCAGGCCCTCCCATTAATTTTTCCATTGCAGTAAGGACAGTATAAATTGTTTATTTTTAAAAATAATCATACGCGTCTATAATAGTTTCGAATTTTAAATAAATTTGTAAACGATTGAAAGAGTAGGATTCATATATTACAAAGAGCATCACACTTACTGGAAACAGTAAATGTTTAGAAATATAGTTTAAAATAGCGCATGTCACTGTTACGAAGAGCCACAGACAGTTGATCATCTTCTCTTCAGCTCTCCAGCATTCCTGAGACATAGGATACAAACAGCTATCCTGCTTGGACTGACCCACCTCAATCCTATATCTATGGCCAGCGTCCCAGACTCAACCTCAGCATGGAACTTCCTGATCAACTGGTTCAACTCAGAAATCAAAACAGGACGCGAGTAAAAGCGCTCAACATTAGTCCATACTAGTGAGCTGGACTCCCCGGGTAGTTGGCGCTCCCTGGGTTATAAATCTCTCTCTAGCGCATGTTCAGTTTATTCCAGTAAATATTATTCAATATACAGTTAAACCTGTCTATAGCGCTCCCGACTCACCAAAATAGGGTGCTATAGAGAAGGGGTGCTATAGACAGGTCACTTTTAATGTAAATCGCATCGTACTACGTATTTAAAATCGGGCGCTATAGAGAGAAGGGCGCTATAGACAGGTTCAACTGTATTCACAACACTTATAATAGTAAGCCAGAGCTACACTTCATGCATGTAAAAAATGTACAATTCATTGTAAAATTGCTGCAAGATATATTTATATTGTTTAGGCTTCCCTTCTTTAAAAAAAATGCATTTAAACGATAAATTTTATTTGACTACCTCAGCATAGATCTTGCAAGTTCGGATCAGTAAATTTGTCACAACATCATTTTTGGTAATTTATGACGATATCCAATCTGTATACCATAGTCTGGGGGGGAGAATTGAAAGGATGGTCCCCGGGTGTCGGATAGGGGACCGGCCATCATATATACACTCATGGACAAAATTTATGGAAGTGGAAAGTCTTTGATGTTGCCGGTCTTCTGTTCACACTTGGTTATCACGCTAATAATCGGAAAAAACCTATATCAGCGTTTTTATTTATTTCGACAGATGGCGCTTTGTCATCTTTAAATGCTCATTTGAGTGGTCAGAGAGCATGTCTTTTCTTCGTTATCAATAGGGCTGCTTTATTATTATTTTATAAAGTAGAAAGAATAGATCTATATCAGTAAAAAAACTTACATCGGCTTGTTTCTTATCTTCAAAGGACTTGAATCTTTCTTTCAAATTGTCGGCTTCTCGTTGGAGTTTGTCCGCAACTTTGTTGAGGAAGTTGAGGGCACTGTGCATCTCGGCTGAGTCGTCATTCTGCGGACAGATCAGTCCAGCTGGAGTTGTAAGGGACAATGTTGTCTTACCTTGGATGTGGAGATCCTCAAAGTCCGGAGTTTATCCTTCAGGTCCGTGATGTGACTGTCCAACTTGGAGAACCACTCGTGGAGTCTCGGCAGCACCTTTTCTAGATCCACCTGGGGGGATTTCTCTTCGTACTGGACAACATGCGACATCCACTCTCTTCAAGTGTCACACATTTATATAAGATAGAGAACGTACAATAGCGGTATGTTGGGCTATCTTACAATCGAACTGTATTTCATTAGGTCCTCTGTGCAAAATCCAATACTTAGAAGTTATACAACTCTTATCCCGCCCAGAAGTCCTCCTCTACGTGGCGGGCGGGAGAAGCAGCACAAGTAAGGGACTGCCATGTAGGGCGAAGTACGGTGTCGTGAGTCCCGAGCCGCTACGGTAATCGTGAACAGGGAACTCTGAAATGTGACTAACTAACGGGACAATGACACCTCCCCTTTCCATAAATGAACAAGGCACCAACACCATACAACTTCTATAATTGCTATTAAATCAAAATTATATTCCCCCTGTATCATTGCATTTGCGAAAATTCAACCGGGGATAGATTTCCCCCAAAATTTTCAAAAACAACAACAAAAATATTTATTATATATATATATAAGTTGCATATTGCACAAAATACCTAATGAAGAGCATTTCTCTCGAAGGCTACACCAATTTGATGATTAAGAACCGTACTCCTATTGTACTTTCGAATGTCGTAATTTTAGATTAGAACCAGCAATTTTTGAATAGCGTAATTTTAAATTAGAACCAAAAATTTTTGAATAGCGTAATTTTAAATTAGAACCAGCAATTTTTGAATAGCGTAATTTTAAATTAGAACCAGCAATTTTTGAATAGCGTAATTTTAAATTAGAACCAGCAATTTTTGAATAGCGTAATTTTAAATTAGAACCAGCAATTTTTGAATAGCGTAATCTTAAATTAGAACCAGCAATTTTTGAATAGCGTAATTTTAAATTAGAACCAGCAATTTTTAAATAGCGTAATTTTAAATTAGAACCAAAAATTTTGAATAGCGTAATTTTAAATTAGAACCAGCAATTTTTGAATAGCGTAATTTTAAATTGGAACCAGCAATTTTTGAATAGCGTGATTTTGAATTAGAACCAGAAATTTTTGAATAGCGTAATCTTAAATTAGAACCAGAAAATTTTTAATAGCGTAATTTTAAATTAGAACCAGCAATTTTTGAATAGCGTAATTTTTTTAATTAGAACCAACAATTTTTGAATAGCGTAATTTTAAATTAGAACCAGCAATTTTTGAATAGCGTAATTTTAAATTGGAACCAGCAAATTTTGAATAGCGTGATTTTGAATTAGAACCAGCAATTTTTGAATAGCGTAATCTTAAATTAGAACCAGAAATTTTTTAATAGCGTAATTTTAAATTAGAACCAGCAATTTTTGAATAGCGTAATTTTTAAAATTAGAACCAACAATTTTTGAATAGCGTAATTTTAAATTAGAACCAAAAAATTTTGAATAGCGTAATTTTAAATTAGAACCAGCAATTTTTGAATAGCGTAATTTTGAATTAGAACCAGCAATTTTTTAATAGCGTAATTTTAAATTAGAACCAGCAATTTTTAAATTACCTAATTTTAAATTAGAACCAGAAATTTTTGAAAAATGCAATTTTAAAATAAAATCAGAAATTTTTGAATAGCGTAATTTTGAATTAGAATCAGCAATTTTTAAATTACTTAATTTTAAATTAGAGAACCGACAGTTTTAAATAACCCAATTTTATATTAGAGCCAGCAAATTTTGAAAAGCCTGATTTTAAATTAGAACTAGCAATTTTTAATAGCGTAATACAGTTTGTATAGAGAATGTATATATTGTATAGTAGAGTTTAGTGAATTTTACTGGTGTGGATGGTAGAGAATTGCAGAGAAACACAAGTTTTTACGCTTGAAGACCTTAAGCTTTTTGGATAGCCGAACAAACATGGTTTCAGGCTATAAGTTGCAAACCCAGAAAATAAGACAATTTTGACAATGGAAATGCCTGTTGAAAATTATTTTGATCCCGCCAAAAAAAATCTATATGCGTGTTTGTTCCCCAAGGTTTTCACAATATTTTACATATTTGGATAAAACGTTGCTGCGAAAAAGAGTAAGATGGTCTGTCATAGTTTCGACTCCGGAATATGCTGATTTTCTGGGATTGGAAAATGTTTTGAGGAATTGAGGAATGCAACTATTAAAGTCTAGTTAAAATATTGGTCGGGGAGGGTTTATCGGATGGAACCCGGGTCATTCATCTGGTTTTAAACCTATCTTTACCGTGAAGTGTCCCGCCCAGAAGTGTGGAGAAGCAGCACAAGTAAGGGACTGCCCTGTAGGGGCGAAGTACGGTGTCGTGAACCCCGAGCCGCTACGGTAACCGTGAACTCTGAAATGTGGCTGACTAACGGGGCAATGGTACCCCCCCCCCCCCCCCCCCCCCCCCTTTTTTTTTTTCATGGGGATGGACAAGACACCACCACATCACCGTGAAGTGGATCTATCTATGTACACAAGGATTGAAAAATAGAAAGAAAGAGTTTAAACAAAAACACCAAAATTAGTTTGAATTACATTATTGTGCATGTGATAAATAGTTGAATGTTATATGGAAAACATCGTAAATGAGTATCTGAATTTAAATAATTTCATTTGTAAGAATTTATTCTATGTAATAATAGCCTTTATATTCATGCAAAATGTAATTATATTCCATCAGTTCCTTCTTCCTGTTTATATTTCCCCTAGTGCATCTATTTAAAAAAAGAGAATTGTTGTGTGTTCTATTGAAACCAAGCGAGGCTTGGTATAACGGCGCTCTATAAATAAGGAGAAATGTTCCACTTAGCACTCAGATAAATCAGTCACGTGCAGCATGCTGTTGCGGTTACACTCTTGAATTCGAGTGAGGGAGGTGTAAAAAGAAGAGCAAAGGTAGGTGATATTGTACAATTAAAATCACAACATATTTTATCGAAAAAATATTTATTTTATAAATAATCACTATTAGAATCTACACATTTTCTGTCGCTGATGAACAGGTCGCATAATTCCTTGATCATAAAACTTTTTGGGCTCTGAACGTAGCCATCCTTACGCCGCATCCTCTACCCCTGGCCATTTAAAACTTTCTTGAAATTTCCGAAGATATGAATCTCTCTCTTTCTCAATTAGAGAAAGATCTGGACTATATGAAGGATGGCCACAACTCCCCAAGTTTCGATAGTTAAAGGAGGTTCCACGGGATGCAAATTAAATGTTGGTAAGTTCCTAATAATCAACGCGTGAACACAGTTCTCAAAATTTCTTGCTCATAAAACCCCTTAGGTTGAGAACGTAACCATCCTTCTTCCGCAACCTCCGCCTCTACTGCCGATCCAAAAGGTTTTCCAGCGCTTTCTTGAGAGGACCAAAGAGATGAAAGTCACTTGGAGAAAGGTCTGGACTGTATGGAGGGTGGTCCAGAACTTCGCATTCCATCCTTCGAGGTACCACTTTAATCACATTGGCGGTAGGAAGAAAACCTTGTCCTACAGAAGGCAGACCTTTCGTTGACAACAACCAAGGGTCTACTGTTCCTTATCCTTACACGGCGTTGCTGAAGGGTTTGAATCTATCTCGTTTGATTGATTTTATTTCAACGGGGCGCAAAGGAAACATCGATCAGCCCCTTCGAATCAAAGAACACAGTCCTAAAAGCTTCAGCGGTATTTCTTCGGTGTCTCTACAATTGAGGGAAGCCACTGGTTGCTCTGTCCTCTGGTCGTAATGTCATCTCCCTGTTTCAGCACCAGTCACTATGAGTCCCAAGAAGTCCATACCTTAGGTTAAAAATTGTCGAATTTGACTTACACTGAACGATGTTCTGACTTGCTGCTCGGGCGTGAGGTTATGCGGAGTCCATCGAGCACATATTCTTTCCAACCCTATGTGCTTTGTCAGGACAATATGTGTGGTTCATATTGAGACTTTCAGTACACCACGTACCACTACGTACGTTTCGTCCATTGGTACACCTTTTTCTGTGATAGACGGTTATTACTAAAAGATAATTTCAGATATCAGAAGCGTTGGCTCTCTTAGCAAAAGGGAAGCGTATTATAAATATTTGTTCTTATTTTTACACCTCCATAGCTCGAATTCTAGAAGTTCACTCTCCAATATATTGGCAAATATAGGATGCTACATGGGACTAATTTCGCTAAAGTCAAATATATTTATTACTTACATGATATAAACGCGTCATCTGTAATCAATATTAAAAACTTTATGTGCGCGAAACGGCTGGGAGGGTTCACCACTGATGATCCAGGCCCTCCCAATATTTTATCTTTGCAGTGAGGACAGTAGGAATGGTTTATTCTCAAAAAGAAACATTCGTGCCTCTCTCCTTCTATCTAAATAGGTAATATCTATCTATATATATAAAAATGAATGTTTGTATGTTTGTTCGTATGTCCGGTATACAAATTCGCAGTAGTTCACTAATTCAAACCAAAATTTCCATACATAGGTAGAAAAAAATACGGGGAAGACGATAGGCTATTTAAAAAAAAATATGAATCAATTATTAAAACTATATATTCAAATTATTCTACTTAGCTCGCGAGCAGCGCCTCTAGCGGTGAAGATGGGAGATAATAGCAGCTGACCTAATGTACATGTAAAGTTTGGAGCGGGACGTTTCACAAGAGTGACATCCACGGCGCCAATTTATAATTGTAACGAATAGTGTTTGAATAAAACATTTAATCGGGTAAACCCGGGCGTTGCCCGGGTCATTCGCCTAGTTTAAAATATATATCTTTACTTGTGCATATCGTCAATATTTATTTGATTTGGAGAGGAATTGAAGCAATTTATTTTCTAGGGAAAAATACCTACAATGCGGGATTTTGCCGTGTCGTGGCTGTGGACAATGAAGTGCGTTACCTTAGTGTCAGCGAGACGGGTCGGTGCCCGCCGGACTGGAGTAGCTCGGCCGGAGAGAGAAGAAGGGGAAGCCGACCTCTGTCCCAGCCAGCAAATCATCGTGTGTTGAGTGTGATACATTTGAAAACATTTTATATATTCAATTGCCATCTATCGATATAATTTGTAACAATTGATTTGAATCTCCTGGATATTAATCAAACAAATTATTTGTTTAAAAAATTTGTAACAATTAACATTTTCTTACAATATGTTTTTTTATTATACCCTCAAATATTATCTCTACAGACCTTTCTCTGCAATGATAAAAGTTATTGAATGAGAGGATCATCAGTGGTGAACTCTCTCATTCAATAACCTTTAGCATTGCAATAAGGTCTGTAGAGATAATATTTGAGGATATTATAAAAAGAAAGACATTTCCATAAACATTTAATCATTACAAACACTAGAAAATATTTGTTTATACTACCGATATCACAACTGGGACTAGAATTGTGTATCTCTATTAAAAGCTAAAAATGGATAATTCGAGAATGAACAAGCACCTTCGAATCTAGCGCGCGCATTCGTAGAACAGACATCTGTCTAGTATTAGGAGAGAGAGAGAAATTTGCATTGTTATTATTGCCTCAGTAAAGACAACGCCTTATTAAGGGGACCCCTTATTTTGGAACAAGAATCTTCAATATAACTGAGAAGGGGTAGTTTACCACGCCGCCGGATGGCCGAGACTTGGGCCCCGACTGTACTTCCAGAGCGGCCACCTTCCTCTGCAGGGTCTCGCAGCGGCTCTTCAACACCCGGTTCTGGGCCTGGAGTGGGGCGGTCTCTTCAGCCGGCCTCACTGCCAGCTGCCGCTTCAGTAGGGTCACCTGTGGCACAACACTTCCTGATTTATCCTTACTGTGGCGGTACTATGATTGATACAAAATATGAGCCTTCTATATGAATGCATTGGTTGAACTGTCTCCACATAGCAAATGGATGATAATTTAACGATTCCGTATACGTTTGGAAGCGATGTTATTATTCAAATTGATATACGAGAAGCTAGCTATTCGCTTGAAGACCCTTCAACAAGTCTACAGCTGCTACATAGACTGTAAAGTGTTCTAATAAACAAACATATCCTTTTAAAATTCATATTTAAACGTTGTTTTTTAATTCGTCATTCAATTGATAGATATGATTTATGATTAAATATTTAAAATGGCATGTTTCTGCCTTGGTATACATGTAGTAAATGTATCGACTCCAGTTACAAACCCTTATACACCATGATTGTCATTTTCTATATATATATATATATGCCACATGTGTATTTAAAATTATGATTCAACAAGGATGTTAGATGGTTCATAGATTATATAATAAATCTATAATTGTGTAGCATATAGTTAGAAGACATCTCAAGATATTCCTCCATACAAGTTAAATACTTGGGCCAAGTAAGTTTACCTACCTCCTCTATGAGTTTGTCGTTCCTTTCCTTGAGCCGTCGTAGAGGCGAGCTCTCGGGGGACCTGGGCTGTCTGGACCGTAACTTGGACTCCACCAGGGCCCGCTCCCTGTCCGCACGTTCCACCTGGACATTGCCGGGACTTCTCCAGGACATCGCCTTCCATTATACTATTTGACAACCACACCTCTTTGACAGCCACACCTCTTTGACAACCACACCTCTTTGACAACCACGCCTCTATGACAACCACACCTCTTTGACAACCACGCCTCTATGACAACCACACCTCTTTGACAACAACACCTCTTTGACAACCACGCCTCTTTGACAACAACACCTCTTTGACAACCACGCCTCTTTGACAACAACACCTCTTTGACAACCACGCCTCTATGACAGCCACACCTCTTTGACAACCACGCTTCTTTGACAACCACGCCTCTTTGTCAACCACACATCTTTGACAACCACGCCTCTTTGTCAACCACGCCCCATTCACTCTACCTTGAATATCTAACCTCTTTAACAATCATGCTCTTATAACAACTACGCCTCTTTGAGAACCTCGGCTTTTAAATAAAAACGACTCTGTAATAACCACGCCTTTTAATTAACCACGACTCTTTAATATTCACGTCTTTTTAATAACCGCGACTCATTAATAATCCCACAACTCTTAGACAATCTTGTCTCTTTAATAACCACGACACTTTAACAATTATACCTTTATAACAACCACGCCTTTTTAATAAACACTACTCTTTAACAATCACGTCTATATAATAACTATGCCTCTTTAGTGACCACGCTTTTTAATAACCACACACACATCTCTTTAATAACTAGGCTTCTTTAATAACCACGACACTTTAACAATCATACCTTTATAACAACCACGCCTTTTTAATAAACACTACTCTTGAACAATCACACACACACGTCTATATAATAACTATGCCTCTTTAGTGACCACGCTTTTTAATAACCACACACACTTCTCTTTAATAACTAGGCTTCTTTAATAACCACGCCTCTTTAACAACCACGACCCTTCAATAACCACGCCTCTTTAACAATCAAATTTTTAAAAAACAAACCTCTTTAACACTCATCCTCTCTAACAATCATTCTTTTATAACAACTACGACCTTTTATATAACCCCCTGGTCATTTATTTGCTTTTATAACAACTACGCCTATATATTTAATAACACTGCGTCTCTTTAAAGACCACGCCTATTGAACAACCACGCTTCTTTTATAACCACGTCTCTTTTACAACGATACCTCTTTAACTATCATGTCCATTTAATGACAGCGCCACTTTAACGACCACGCCTCTATCAGTATTGATCTATTAAAGTAGCATTAACAGAATGTCCATTTAATCATAGCTACAAACATTTCAGTTGGTAATTGAAAGATGGTATGTGGAATTGAATGCCACTAAATCATCACTTTTCTTACCTGTTCTTGATATCGTTTGTTGGAAGCCTGGAGTTTCTTAATCTCTTGAGCTGCCTCTTCAAGTCGCTGGCGAAGACGCTTGATGTAAGCTTGATGTTTCTTGGCTTCGTCCCAGCGGATGACCTCTTCTCTTGACTGTGAACACAACGCCTTGCTGACTGACCATCTTTGTCAAAGGCTCTGTGAGCATCAAATATATCCTTCACAAATCAGTCCAATCTATTTTAAGCCTTCTCATTGCTACGGCGTCGATTTTGATTACAAATGGTTTATGCCAAAAATCGAACTATCATTAGACATCTCGTATCTTTTTGAATATACAAAAAGGCTGTAAGGAACTTATCTTGAAAGTGCGATTTTTCTTTATAATATTTTATTATGTAAAAACAAAGAAGGCATATCCTGACCAGGAGCACATGTGCTTTTTAGATGACAGAGCGCCATCTAGTGGAACAGAAATCAACTAAACATTGATTTAGCCTATTCCCACTATATCCACTAGATGGCGCTCTGCCATCTAAAAAGCACATGTGCTCCTGGTCAGGATATGCCTTTTTTGTTTTTAATATAAACACCTCACCATTTTATTAATAATATTTTTGATGTTATTTTTTTACATTTTATTATGTGTGAAAAAATAGTACAAAAGTGTGTGTGTCAAATTGTACTGAGATTAGATGGATAAATTGAAAAAAAGGCATCTCCTAATCGTGCAACTGAAAGTTTCTGATGGATTGCGCCATCTGTCTGAATAAATATCAACTAAGCGTTGCTTTTTTTTATTCCAGAATTGACCAAATACCTTTTATTGATTAATCAAGAAAAACTAATAACGTACGCGTTTCAGGCTGTTGGCACTTATCAGCGCGGTGCAAGCTAACTCAACGACCAAAAATACTAGTCTGAGGCATCCTGAAAAATCATGAAAAGGGTAGTCAAGGCTGGAAGGACGTGAGAACGCTAAACTATACCTAGCCACCTAATCCTCGTACAATTTCACTTTTGTACTATTTTCACGATTTTTCAGGATGCCTCAAAGATCTTTTTTTTTTTTTTTGTCGTTGAGGTATGCTTATCAAATAAAAAAAAGCCCCAGGAACAGACAAAATACCGAATGAAACGATAAAGCTTCTGCAAAAACATCTGTTTCAATTACTCAACGAAGTCTTCTCCAATGCATGACGGTCTCCTCATGAAACGTGTCATTTCCAACATATGTTATCAACTTCATTATGAAGATCGTCTCAAATATATGGATTGGTTAATGTATAATGAATGATTTTAAAATATATATATTTTTTTTTTATGATGAAAATACTTTTTTTTTTAGCATTAGATATATACACCTATCCCCCGATTTACACGGTTCTTGTTTTACACGTTTTCGCTTTTACACGGTTTTCCAAATAAGTTTTTTTTTTTTTTTTTTTTTATCGCACTATACTAAATGCTACTGTGATTGAACACATGCGCTGTGTACACATCTCACGAGGAATCCCGAGCTTATGTGCTGACTACATATTTTAACCTGTCAATGCATTTTATTTTTATTTCTGTGTACACCTATCCCCCGATTTACACGTTTTTCTCAGGAACGTATCTACCGTGTAAATCGGGGGATAGGTGTATTGAGTAAAAATATCATGCCTCCAGGGAAAAGTATCTTTCCAAAAACTTTAATCTCAGCTTTCTGGCACGAAACGCCCTTCTACTGGAGAAAACACGGTACAGTATTGATACAAGGGGTTATTAAAGGCTTTTAATTAACTTGCTTCCCTGTCTATCCGTTGTCCGTCCGTCTGTCTATCCAATAATCTTGTAATCGATTTTTAATATACTTTTAGAGCACGTAGGAATCTGTAATTTGGTACACTTTTCAGAATCCGGTGACAATGCAAGTTGACAAATGTTCAGACATCTAGGTTGTCAGGTTGGCCGGTATTGGGCAAATTTCCAAATTGCCTTTCAAATTTTGTAAATTAATTTTGATAAACTTCTAGATCACATTTAGAAGTATAAAACTTTTAAAACTCACTCAGTCAAATGAACAATGCAAGTGTACAAATTTTCAGACTTCTGGGTAGTTGGAATGGCCAAATTTCAAAATTTCCTTTCAAATTTTGTAAATTAATTTTGATATACTTCCAGATCATATAGAACTATGAAACTTTTAACACTAACTCAGTCAAAAGAACAATGCAAGTGAACAAATTTTCAGACTTCTGGGTAGTTGGAATGGCCAAATTTCCAAATTGCCTTTCAAATCTTGTAAATTAATTTTAATATGTTACGCCCCTTACAAAGAATTGAACAATCCGCTGCGAGCAGGCTTCCGTCTATTTAAGGTCTAATCCCCAGTGAACTTTTTATTCTAAGTTTTGTAAATCCATGACTAAAAGCTAACTAAATAATCAATAAATAAAAATACATTCAAAAAAAGCTTTTATTTAAATGCACTAAAAAGGAAAAATAAAATATTGTATCTTCTGTCATTGAACAATTAGATGTATCTGAGTGAAAATAAAAGCGGCGGGGAACGATCATATTTAGAGAAGAGGTAAAAATATAGCAAACACATAAAAATCGCTAATCAATTGCTACATATTAAATCACATTAGGTTCGAAATTCATGATGATCGTTTTTTTTTTTCAATAAGATATTTGATAATCTTTAAGCATAAATTGCATGCGTTGTGGTGATCGATTTTTCTTCCATATGCATTTAATCAAAGAATCTACCATGCAGAAATCTTCGGAATCATTCAAATTCTAATATGTAGAACAGTTCAGAAATAGTATAAGTCTAAAGTATAAGTCTTCGATGAAGACAAACACATCTAGAGAGATCAATAAAAAGAGAGGTACACAAATTATCAGTGAGTTAAGAGATCTAACTCAAGTAAAAATACAAAGAGATTAAAGAACATGACCGTGAATTACTTCTAAAGTGTGCATTTGAGGAGATACATGAGGTAGGGAAACAATTAGGTCTAATAAATGACAGAATAGTCGTAGGCTTCGTCCAAGAAGTAAAGATACAGCTAATGGCTACTAAATAGAGTGGCTGTGTGCTTTTCTTAATGTACACACACAACACACACACGAGAGGAATTGGAAAGAGATACAAAGAGCTAGCGGAATACCATGAAAACTGGCGTGAATATATCAACTATTACATAGACAAATTGATTAATATTGAAAATAATTAGAGTTATAAATATAAGTATTGCATCCAAAATTTATAATTCGTTATATGCCAAAAGAAGTTAATATGAACCACAGATGTCATGTACACTCATGAACAAAACATTCATATTTTGATGTCGTCGGTCACCTATTTTATTTATTTTTTCTTTTTAAAGGATACAGAGACAATTTTGTTTACACTTGGTAATCTTGTGCATCTTCAATAAAGGTTACTGTGTATCAAATATTTTAAAGATTTATTGTCTTAATTTCCATATATGTGTACATGCTGAAAGGTACATCTTAAGTTTTGTTCACGAGTGTATTTTATCAATTCTTTCTGGGTGTACCACTTTCTATTTCCACTATTGTATTTTGATCCCGGTCTATTCCATCCATATCAGAAAGCGTGCTAACAATCTGTCCTTCTTTCCAACACAGCAACGAGGAATGAGTGAGACAATAGTTGTGATTGTGGTTGAGAATCTGGTATTCGAGTATAAAGCTGATGCTGAAAAGAGAGAAGCAATGTGATAACATACCCGGGTTTCCTCAGTCTGGGGTTGTTGTTGGTCGTAGGGTTTCTCCGGGACATTGGACAGCTGTTCCTCCAGTTGACGGCAGGTCCTACGGAGCCGCTCCAGTTCCTGGCTGTCAGCAGTGGCCTGTCACACACCCTCGTCCCTACAACACCTACTGAGAGATGAGGATCTCTGTATTTGTACAAAGAATAAGCATCCAGTATTTCGTGAAACAGTAAGTTGTTTGGCGAAGCGTGTCTTTTTATTAATATTAGCGGAAAAGACGCAAAGAGAGTGCACGCCGCTCTAAAGATATATATATATGTCATAATATCTGCTCTTCCAGGAATAATAAAGTAAATCTACAGTCGATCAGAGAGAGAGAGAACGCAGCTAAAGTACGGTCATTTGGGACACCAAACGACCACATTCCAGAGGGCGACCGCAGGGCTTTTCTTGGAACCCTCAGGACCTATTTTTGGACAGTCGGGGGTGGTTTGCGACTCAAACGGTCGTTCCGCAGTGGCAGCCACTAGCGCTCCCTCTCTCTCTCGGTTTGCTGGGTCCCATCTCCCAAACTTGTGGCTTCCTTATTTCTCTCTCCCCGCATTATCACTATATTGCCACATATATATATGTGACAATATAGTAGTAATAATGTGGTGAGGAGAGAAATAATCACACGACGAGTTGGAAGAGGAATAGTCCCCAGGTGTTGACGGGCGGGCCCCTTTTGCCGCCCCTTTGGAATGTCGTGATGTCTAAAGTGTCTCGCTTTAGCTGCCCATCTCTCTCTCGTTGACTGTAGGTTTGTTTTATTAATCCTGGAAGAGCATATATTATGACATATATATAATATATTCAAGCTTGTATATACAGTTAAACCTGTCTATAGCGCCGCCTCTAAATAGCGCCTCCCTCTCTATAACGCCCGATTTTAAATACGTAGCACGATGCGATTTACATTAAAAGTGACCTGTCTAAAGCACCCCCTCTCTATAGCACCCTATTTTGGTGAGTCCCAAGAGGGGGCGCTATAGACAGGTTTAACTGTATATATATTTATTTATAACAACGCTAACAAGACGGAGTGAGATTTATAAAACTCTATAAAATATGTTTACATCGCGAGATATGGTTGCTGAGTATAATTTGATTTGTAACAAGTTTACAATCGAAAGGCTATATTGAATGTGTGAAAATACAAATAGTTCGCAAACAAATAATTGTTATCTATATATATAAAAATCAATGTTTGTATGTTTGTTTGTTTATATGTCCGGTATACAAATTCGCAGTAGTTCACTAATTCAAACCAAAATTTCCATACATAGGTAAAAAATACGGGGAAGACGATAGGCTATTTAAAAATATATAAATCAATTATTAAAACTATATATTCAAATTATTCTACTTAGTTCACGAACAGCGCCCTGTATCAAAGATTAGATTAAATTATGCTGATGCAAACAAATAGATAATGCTAATAACAAACAATTATAAAAAAAAATCTTATCTAAATACAGAGGGTGTTCACACTTATAGGAAACAAGTTTTATTATAAAATATTAAAAATTAACACCATATTTGAAAATTTTCAAATGTTCTATTTGAAAGCCTTTTGGTTTATTTACAGAACGGCACCTGATTTTCCACGATAGCAGACACTTCTGATCATGATCATACTCAAAAGATCCCATTCTTCCTTTACCACTTTCCAGAGCTCATCTTACCTATTTGGACATAATTAAAATATGCAAACAAGATAATATCAACATTTCTAAAAAAAAAAGGTATTTATATTATTATTCACAACAAAAATATCAAGTTTTTTTTCAAAGCACCTACGGAGAAATGGACAAAAGATTATCACCCTATATCTGTGAGAACTCCTGCAACTGTCAAAAAAGTGAAAAAATATATTACAAAAGAAAATCCTATGTCACAAAGAGAATTAGGCAAATTAATAGGAACATCAGTGTCAACAATAAATAAAATAATAAATAAATAATTAATTATAAAAAAACATGCGGTTCACAAATTGTTTCAGAGCCATATTCGTCAGCGACACACTATCCGCAGATATTTTAATGCTTTCTTTACCGGTACCATTTCTATCGAATTCTTAACTTAATAGCGTCAACAAGTTAAAGAAACTTGTGCAGAGTGAAAACTCACTTGTCTTAGGCTAACTTGTAGTTTCTCCATTTTCTTGAGTAGTTCTTCTTTCTCCTGCTCCAGTTTCCCCACCTTGGTGGCCTGGCGTTCTGCAGACAGCACGGTCACAATGATATCTGCGGAGGTCCTGTCCAGTACCTACCTATGGTATTCTGACATCTCGTCAACTCCCCCTGAAGTCGGATCTCGTTGTCTTTCGTCTCCTTCAGCTGACGTCGTACCTTGGCTCGATGAACTTCCATCTCCTTCAGTTGCACCTGGAGAAACACGGAATTTTGTTCTATATAGATGTGTATTTAATTAAAAAGGCATATATTGGATCGAAAATATAATTTATTTTACCAATATTTCAGTTGGCTGAACGCCAAACTTTTTCAAATTATTATAACATATTAATGTGTGTAAACAAAAACATCAGCGGCACATAACGTCAAATAAATTAAGTTTAAAAATGCTTTGTTGTTTAGAGACACACACATTAATATGTTATAATACCTTGAAAAAGGTTGGCGTTCATCCAACTGAAATATTGGTAAAATAAATGATATTTTGATCTAATATATGCATTTTTAATTGAAGATCGTTTTATGGATTGCTCTATTTTTAAAATAGATGTGTATGTGCAAAAAATATAACTCTTTCTTTAAAAAAAATGAATCGAAGCAATGCACATTCTGTTTATGAACTCTGTGTAGATGGATTTCTTTATTTTCGAAACGATACCTTTTTATTTCTGTATTTGATTAACTCGTATTCTACAATTAAACCTAATCATCTCTTTCAATCTTATTCCTTCTATACCTCTCTCTTCTTATATTATGTTTTACCTGTGAAAGGTGAAATTCGGGAATTCCATAGAATATCTAGGTATTTTAAGTGAAAACAGACTAATATTCTTCCTAAAAAAATAAAAATAAATCTGTAAGTAAGACACAACATCAGATTTTGCAAATTCAGCCTAAAGCCAACCTGTATACCAGGGTTTCAGGCTTGGCCTTCATCGGTACAGGAATGGCTAAAATGGATCCCAGTTTGCGGTGGTCTGGAAGGTCCAAATGAAGAAACCGCTGTGAAGGATCGCTACTGACGACCCAAACCCGTCTAGTATCTTTTTCATCTTCCATTTATTGGTTGTAGAATTTTGTTTACAATTTTGAACCCAATGCACTATGTAAACACATTTTTTCTTGAATATATATATTCGAAAGTTGCTTTGGATAATTACAAAACATATATCACGAATATATCTTCTTTTTAAAATAGAGTATTTTTTTTTTAAATGTATGATGCAATTGTTGCCATCAAAATTAATGATTTTAACAGCGTATCCATACGTCGTACCTGTAAGCTGTTGTTGGGTTCTGTGCTACCTGTATTACTGTGCGGCCTCTATCTGTGCTTCCTTCCTGCGGTGAATCTGTATAAGACCGGTGGTCTTAATAAAGTTGTGTATGTGGCATTAACTTTGTATACATAACTCTTATATATAAAATTATTAAAGATGAAAAATGGCATATCCTGACCAGGAGCACATGTGCTTTACAGAAAGCAGAGCGCCATGGGGTGGAACAGAAATCAATCTCAGGGAACAGGCTGATTCAATGTTTAGTTGATTTCTGTTCCACCAGATGGCGCTCTGCCTTCTGTAAAGCACATGTGCTCCTGGTCAGGATATGCTATTTTTATTTTTAACTAGCCGAATGACCCGGGCAACGCCCGGGTTTTACCCGATTAAATGTTTTTATTCAAATACTATTCGCTACAATTATAAATTGGCGCCGTGGATGTCACTCTTGTGAAACGTCCCGCTCCAAACTTTGTGTCTAAGAAGCGATATTTTTATAGAAATATGATCTGGCGTTTGTTTTCTGCTCGAATGAATGTTTTTCTGTTAGAATTGTGTTCCTGCGTATAAAATAATGAACTGGTTTCACC
Source organism: Cordylochernes scorpioides (assembly GCA_030710605.1). NCBI lineage: Eukaryota > Metazoa > Arthropoda > Arachnida > Pseudoscorpiones > Chernetidae > Cordylochernes > Cordylochernes scorpioides. Next base: position 39,868,632 of record CP092885.1, on the reverse strand, counting down.
CGTGGTCTCTGCTTTTTGGAATTTTTCCCGATATAATTTTGTATCTGATAATCAAACATGATACAGCAATATCGTCATCATCATTTTCTGACTAAAAATATATAGTTTTAATAATTGATTTATATTTATTTTTAAATAGCCTATCGTCTTCCCCGTATTCTTTTTACCTAGTATGGAAATTTTGGTTTGAATTAGTGAACTACTGCGAATTTGTATACCGGACATACAAACAAACATACAAACATCCATTTATATATATATTGTAACATAGTATGTATTAATTTAATTTATGTAACATAGTATTTCTTAATTTTATTATTTTTTATTTAACAGAGTGGTCATTTTTATTTTTATATCTGGCGACTCTGTAAATTTCCCTCGTGGCTTATCTTTTGTTTACCGTTCTTAGTACGTCCTTTCCCTGAAATAAATTTTGTTTCCTCCTGAAGTTTTTGTCTTCCCTAATTTTCCACGTGGCATTTTGGTGGAGATGCTGGGTAAGTTAGGGAAGACAAACTGAAGATCGCCGAGAAGAATTTGAAGCCATGGGTGCTGTGATCTACATTTTTAGAGACTGACTCCAGGATTCCACCGCCGTGTCAAAGCCAAGACTTCCTTCCAAGATGACGATGTCCCTATAGACGACGATTCGACGACAAAGCCGCTCTTCACGCCGCAAGAAAATGGACGCAAAGGTACTAGGGACAAAGTTCCAAGACTTCGATGGAATCCTTGGTAGAAGCACGTCAAATCCACGTCAGTATCTACAATAATTGCTAGCTGTGGGTCACAGCTCCCATAGGGAAGAAGCTATGTAACATAGTATGTATTAATTTAATTTATGTAACATAGTATTTCTTAATTTTATTATTTTTTATTTAACAGAGTGGTCATTTTTATTTTTATATCTGGCGACTCTGTAAATTTCCCTCGTGGCTTATCTTTTGTTTACCGTTCTTAGTACGTCCTTTCCCTGAAATAAATTTTGTTTCCTCCTGAAGTTTTTGTCTTCCCTAATTTTCCACGTGGCAATATATATAGAGATATCAACATCTGACACCTTTTTATTTTTTATTTTTTCCTATTATTTTTTCACATATAACATTATACAAATAAAATATATTCCATTGTGCAATTTTAAATAAAGAAATGTTTACTACTACATTTATTTTCTAAATATATTTTAAATTTAAATATGCATTTACTGCGGCGTAAATGTAATCCCGAAATGTTCAGTTACATTCGTAAACATTTTGCACAACTCCCAAACAGAGGAAATGTATTGCCACAAAGTTAAGAGAATTCTCCAAAAATATTTTGGCGTTTTCTCAGGTAATTGAGACAAGGCTTTATTTGAAATCATGATAATCAAAAAGTATACCATTTAGTGCAACAATGGTTTAGCGATAACCGAATATAATCATAATGATTATTATTTCTGCGTCAGAAAAAAAACCACAGGGGCCTAATAGCAAAAGGAAACAAACTAACGTTTATATTAATATACCGTCAGCTAGAAAAAGATGTTCTCGAGAATGATATATACAGCATTTATATATAACATTAAGCTCATTAGAAGACCCTTAATTTGTTCAAGAGGAGGATGGTATTCCATTAGTATTTGATCAGGCATCATTAAATGATTTAGTTAGGGATCTAGGGCTATCAAAAGAAGCAGTGGAAATTTTCTTGGACCGAGATTGGATGAAGTAAAGGAACCTCTTATTACCAGGAACTGAAATCATTGCATATCTCAATAATAAACAAATATTTTTCTATTTTTACTGACATTCAAGGCTTAGTGCGCTGGAATGATATTAAAGATGTTTTTAAACTGCAGATTAATAATAGGTCTACCGTATATAGATTCTTTATGGGTTCCGCTAAAGGAAGATTGATGGATTTTGTGATACACCATGGTAGTGTATTACCTTCCATACCTGTTACCTATTGGAACAAAATGAATGAGGATTACTTGATTCTTAATAATATTTTCATAGAATTGAATTAGACCATTCATTGCTGGAAAATTTGAGACTATCTTAGTTCACCACTGATGAGTCAGGTCCTCCCATTATTTTTATCATGGTAGTAAGGACAGTAGAAATTGTTTTGTTTTAAAAGAAATCCAGGCATTTAAAATATTTGATATTTTCAATATTTTAAAATTATAGTAATTCCACAGAGGGCTTTTAGAAGGAAAGCGTAAAGTATTTCCTTGTTTTAGATACAATTGCAAAAGCAGCGAGTGAAAGAAGCATTACCTACAAATGAAATGTGGCCTGAAAGAAGTATGTTTCGATTTTATGCGAACAATATATTCAAAATTAAAAGTGTGTTCCTAAACCAACTAAAATGCTTCTTTCCCATTACATTTCCAATTACTGTAGAACTTGGATAATTCTAACATCTTTAATTCAAAAAAGTCTTTAATTCGAATATTTATCTTGGTCCCTAGAATTTGGTTCCTTTTATTCAAAGCGATTTTAATTTGAATTTTTGGATAATTAGAATTTTTTTTTTTTTGGTTCCTTGGGCTTTGATATATCGACTGTATAATAAATAAATAATTTCATGAATTTTAAAGGAAAAGGTAGTGATGCTCTCAACGATTTTATAAATAAAGATCAGTTATTCTAGGATATATATATAAAGGAAGAAATTTTCATTGGGCCTCAATTACGCAAATAAATAAAGAAGAGTTTCTTTCAACCTTCAGTGACGATGCAAAAAAAGGTTATATCCATAATTTTATAAATATTTTGTTTATTAAAGTCGATTTTTAAAATTTTGTATACTAGTGTATTTAGCTCTGATAATGAGATAATGCTGAAAAAAATATTTCTCACAGATAGTTGGTGCTACCTTTTGGGTTGAAATATCATATATCTATATCCAAGGTGGCATCTATAAATTTATTATAGAGCATCTTCTAGTTTATAGTGCTCATCTTCTTTACAGTAGATACTTGTAGAATCTCCCTTTGAATCGTCTGATAAAATGTGGATTGGCTTATGTCCTGGAAGTGCTCGTTGAATATAGATTGGATTCGAGACCAGCGCAAGTCATTTTTGTTTTGACCAAGATTAAAGATATGTCGCTAATGGATGGCTTTGCTCTCTATTATCATTTTCTTGTACATTCATGTAACTATACAAATCAGGTCCGAGGCCGAGATCCGAACCTACAAGCAACGTTGTAGTCATTTTTGTTTTGAACATGATTCAAGATATGTCGCTAATGGATGGTTTTGCTCTCTATTATCATTTTCTTGTACATTCATGTAACTATACAAATCAGGTCCGAGGCCGAGATCCGACGTACAAGCAACGTTGTAGTCATTTTTGTTTTGACCAAGATTCAAGATATGTCGCTAATGGATGGTTTTGCTCTCTATTATCATTTTCTTGTACATTCATGTAACTATACAAATCAGATCCGAACGTAGGATTCCAATTGAGTTGGAATGGCACCTACCTCCATCTCTTTCACTTGCCGCTCCATCTTGGCCATTTGGGCCTGGTACTCGGCTTCATTCTCTCTCTGTGCCCCGCGGTGCTGGTCGATGGTCTCGGTCATGTCAAGCCGGAGTTGGGCCAGAGAGGCATTCAGCATCTGACACACACAGCCTGCAATGTCTGTGAAACATCAGCCGTGGATCCAGTACCTGCAGCTGGTCTTCCTTGTCGTCTAGCTGATTCCGGAGCAGCTTCACCATAGTCTGAGCCGAGTAGCCAGCTTGCAAGGACTCCACCTGGGACTGGAGGTGTTGGACTTGGGACCTGCAGCTTGCCAGTTCTGCTTCGGTCTTCTTCAGTTGGGACCGCTGTTCCCTCTCCGCTCTGCAAGTACATGCATACATATTGATCTGATATCTGCACTAAAAATAAAACTATCAACCTTGTTTGATCAGAATTCCTTGAGTTTTAGACAGGTTTAGACAAGTAGACACCCATATACTGGTCTGATACTTGGACAAAATCAATTTATGAACCTCGTGAACTACTGGAGCAGGCAGAAAACGTCAATTGTCTAGACTAGGAATCGGAAACCTGCGGCTCGCGAGCTACATACGGCTCTTTGGATGTTAATCTGCATGTAGTACTCGCATAAATGAAGTTTTTATTTTTGTGAATACCATTTATTGTTGGCAAGAAAATTTTTGTGGCTCTTTAAAAACTTTGGAATTTTGTAGATTGTAATTTTTGACTCTTCCGACTCAAAAGCTTGTCGACCCCTGGTCTAGACGCTTGGGAAGATAATGCATCTACTCGGAGATGTGGACAAAAAGATATAATACACTTTTTTTCAAAGAAAGATGTACCAAGCTTCATTACTCTTGATAAATACACTACTTTGTTCTTCACAGGCAAAGGACCCTTTTTTAAGTTTTCTCTTTGACTTGAGAGTTATAAATGATCCAACGTGTGAATGCTATCTAGATGTTGAAACACCAGAGCATCTTTTGTTGGCTTGCCCTCTGACTAACCAAATTGTACTTGCTTACTTTGACATAATGCCAAATCATTTTTCTGTATATACTCAATCTTATGAAAACTTTGGCAAGTTTAGAGCTATTTGTACACAGATTTATAAATCACTACTAATCGTGTGAATAATTGAAGATACATATGTAATTAGATAGTAAAAAGGCATATATTGGATTGAATAACTATGATCTTAATGAAATATTTTGTTTTTGAGATTTTGATAGGCCATATGTATATAGGGAATACAATCTGGAAACTATTTTTCAGATTTTGATCTTTTTGAACGCTTCTCTTTTCTTTTATATCCACCTAACAGCTCTCTTAAATTTTGCTATTGACTTATTTTTCTTTTCAGTTGTTTCTTCAAAATATTTTGTCTTCCATAATTTTAATCATTTTTGTCAGTACTCCGATTAATTAAGTATTATAATATAATAAAATTTTGAGCAATTATTTTTGGCAATGTGTTTTCTTTCACATATATTAACAAATATTATTGAGTAAAAATATCAGGCCTCAAAGGAAAAGTATCTTTTTAAAGATTTCAATTAAAATATACCTGGAGGCCTGATGGTTTTGTTCAATTTTGATATAAGGACTTATTTTATTGAATCAAATATATTATCTTTATATACTACTTTACTGCAATGGTAAAGTTATTGAATGACAGGGCTTTGCTATGATAATATTTGAAGACATGTGTGAAAGGAAACACATTGCTTAAAAATTGGTTTCAAATTCTATCGATAGATGGCAATTGAATTTATAAATGTGATAAAAAAGATTACAGTACCTCCTTCTTTATCATCTTTTGTAATTACGATATCCTTCTTTCTCCTTAATGTACTGAGAGCTTGTATTTCATGCGATTTATATCCATTGTTACAATGGATCTTTCTTCACCATGACAATGCACGAACGCCCACCTCAGCCCAAACATCAGGCTTTTTAGCCAACTCTGGTGTTCAATTAGTCACTCATCCACCATATTCACCAGACATAGCACCTTGTGACCTTTTTTTATTTCCAAAATTTATTGTTTAAAGCGATCAAATTTGACACTGATGATGAATTTTATCCATCCCGTAAATTCCATCCTCGAAGAACTGGGGTAAGTGCTTCGATAATTGGTTTTCACGGATGATATTTTGCATAGGTGCTAAGGGTGAATACTTTGAGAAACTCTTAAAATTAGAAAGTTGCAGCTTTAATAAAAATAAGTGATTGCAAAAACTTTTGGAGCGACCCTTATATAAAAGAATACAACAATAACCATTGTTGTTAGTTCTTCTCGACTCATGAAATGCCAGCAGTCATGTTTCTAATCTCATTTTCCAGGCTGTTGTTATAGTTTTACAATGCCGAGCCAATTAAACCTATTGTTTTACTATTGTCAGCTATCGCAGGTAATTTATAACTCAAATCATGAGATGGTGTTTGAGAGAAAGTCTGTTTGATATATTCAATACAGTTTTCCCTTTCTTTTTAGATAGTGAAACCTTACTAAAGTTTATGTGTAAATAGGTTTATGCGCTAAATTACAAAAAAGGTATAAGAGGCCGCAACTCTTTTTATTAATTGTATAAAGTAGATTTCAGACAAGCCTTTTCTCAGCATGAAACATGAAAAAGGTAATGGAGAGAGATTATATAGAATTTTAAAGATAATATTAGGCGCATATTAACTATAAAACAAGTATCAGAGTCATCAATTAATTCTTAATTCTGTCACCGTTAGCTTTTGTGAATGGAATAAATACCCAAATATGGCCATTTCTTATAAGCATCGGTAGTTCAATGGCGAGAATGCTCGCCTGCCACGCGGCCCCGGGTTCGATTCCCGGCCTATGCATTTTTTTTTTTTTACAATTTTTAAAACTCATTTATATATTATACAATAATGACATCCACGGCGCCAATTTATAATTGTAACGAATAGTATTTGAATAAAAGCATTTAATCGGGTAAAACCCGGGTGTTGCCCGGGTCATTCGGCTAGTTGACTATAAAATGGATTTAAAGTATGTAAATAAATCGGTTGTGTAAACACGGATGATATTTAAAGTACTACTCAACATACGTCTGGTGCTGGGATGTGAGGAGCTGGAGCGCCTGCTTCGCCTCATTGCTGGTCTCCAGGAGCTCCTGCTCTAGGTCCTGCACTTTGCCGCGGAACCGCTGGATTTCGGATTCCTTGGCCATCAGCTCGTGTTCCCGTGAAGGCTGTTGAACCTGTACATTACACGCAGAGTCTCAGAGGTTTGAAAATGGTTCAGAATGGCATAAACCTGTCTCTCTCTACTCTTCTATCAACTATCATTCAGTTGGCTAAAGAAGGCTGTAAGGGCCAGCCTGAAAACTCCCAACTCACCTATTCTGAAATTTCCTCCATCCACAAACAAAAAATAACCTCTCACTGGAAATCCACCCTAAACCACCTCTGGTAAACCCCCATTCATAACGAATCTTCTTTCCACACCCTTACTAGGGAAGAGCAAACGGCGATTTCAAGATTACGAACAGGACATCTTAGGATGCTCAAATTTAATGGAGAAATCAAAACATTCCCGAAATGCCTCAAATACGATTCCAAATCAGCCAGTCCTGAATATCTATTGAATTGTATCAAATCTCTCCTCCAAAAAAGACCTCTGGAAAAACCTCAGAACTATAAAATATTGGTATTAAACATTTTTGCAAGTGTTTGCGAACTTTTGGGACAACCTTGTAATTACCAGATATAAACCGATCTAACTCAAGCTACAAAAAGAGATAAATGGGTTCTTCATATTTTAAGACCATGGTCCCTTATGGGAGTTTCAGCAGTACGTACTTTGGGTGGTTCCTCGTGTACGACAACTGGCTTCTGGCTTGCCGCGAAGATCTGAGACTTTAGATTCCGCACTTCCTGTAAATGGGAACTCCTCTCTTTCTCCAGTTCTTCCTGGGCTTGGCGCAGGAGCTCCTGGTGGCGCTCTAGAGCGGAGTTCTTGTGGGCCAGCCTGGCCTGTAGTCCGGTCAACGAGGTCTGGCAGATCTTCAGAGCCGTGGCACTGTCCGCATCTGGCTTCAGGACAGCTATCTCGGTCCGTAACGCCTGGAGCTCATCTTCCTTGGCTCTCAGCTGGGACTCCTGCAGCAGTCAGTGTCCACACACACTGAGGATATAGTTACACATACACTTGTACAGTAGAACTTCAATGAGCGGACACTCCGTCGAGAGCGCACTTTTATACAGAGGACAGTTTATCACCAAAATTACAATTTTCGCTCATTAGCTGCTCTCTGGCAAGAAAAAACTTCTCTCTAAAGAATATTTTATCTCTAAAGCTAGATGTTATCCTTAAGAGAGATGTTATAATGTATCAAACAATAGAAAACATATATCTCTTAAATCAAACCTAAAATGATTAAAATATATTTTTCTAAACCGCTCAAATGAGCATATAAAGATAGCAGAGCCATAGCTAACGGAAAAAATCGAACAAAATCTCACATAAATTTATATTTCTTAGTATTGAATCAATATTCATCTAGAAAAGCCAACCACGTGTACATACAGGTCTCGGGCTATTATTCTTCGTCTGCGTGGTTGTGCGTTTTCGAACCACAAAGTAGACGTTAAATGTTTCTCCATGAACGAAGGAATAGGTAGTTTAAAGTCTAATATACGTAAGTGTGCTTATAATGTAAACATTGGAAGAATCCTCTGAAATTTAAATTGTAATAAAACGCAGCCTCGAGGATGGGTTTCTTACTTTATTAAATGTTCTCTCAAGCTCTCTGGTACTGTAAACCCTTATACGGGGGCATACAACGAATAATTTCGCTGTATACTCGCGTAGAAGGGTTTACACAGTACAAGAAAGCTTGAGAGAACATTTAATAAAGTAAGAAACTCAACAACAACAACAAAAAGCCTTTATTTAGGGTCACTGACCCTATACAGGATTCACCAGAGGTATGCATAAGAACAAAGCAGTGAGACAAAGGAAACAACGATATAGACAGAAGAAAAAGAAAAAAAAACAAGAAAGAGAAAGAGGGAAGCAAGAAAAACAACACAAAAATAGTAGCAGTAAGAAAGTGAGGAGTGAGTGTCACTTGGCCTTCTTCTGAGATATGGACTAGTGGAAACCATAAAACGCCGTAGCAATATACTTATTCTGGGTCATATTGTCAATTATTGATGGAGGTGAAGCACAGAGTTGCCCAGTTTTGAGCATAAGGGTTCTACTTTCTTCTTTCAGAACAGAGCAATCAAAAATATAGTGAGTGATTTCATTTTTTAGTTTTAAGTAAGAAACTCACCCTGGAGGCTGCGCTTTATTATAAATACTGTAAACATATAATCAAGTTTCTTCGCTGCTTTTAATTTTAACTATGTCAATAAAGAATCTAGGGTTAGGTTTATTTTCGCAATTCTTTTATTTCAGAGCTTTTGGACTAACATTCTCTTAAACACGGAGACACCAGTTTTTCCACTTCTGTGTCTTGTGTCTGTGAAGTGGTACTTCTGGTGTCTCCGTGTTGAAGGCATGTTAGTCCGAAAGCTCGAGAAATAAAAGAATTATGAAAGAAACCACTACAAAGACATTCACATATCTTTCATGACGGAGGGATACCTTTTAGGGGATTTTCCTTTCCCGGTTGTAAGACTACTCGCACAAGTTAGAATACTTTCAAGTTTTTTTAGAGAAAACCACACCAAGATGCTCTGCGGTGAGGACCCGATTTGTACCTTCTGTAATTCAAAACTAAAAAATGAAATCACTCACTATATTTTTGATTGCTCTGCTCTGAAAGAAGAAATAATAACCCTTATGCTCAAAACTGGGCAACTCTGTGCTTCACCTCCATCAATAATTGACAATATGACCCAGAATAAGTATATTGCTACGGCGTTTTATGGTTTCCACAAGTCCATATCTCAGATGAAGGCCAAGTGACACTCACTCCTCACTTTCTTACTGCTACTCTTTTTGTGTTGTTTTCTTGCTTCCCTCTTTCTCTTTCTTGTTTTTTTTCTTCTGTCTATATCGTTGTTTCCTTTGTCTCACTGCTTTGTTCTTATCCATACCTCTGGTGAACCCTGTATAGGGTCAGTGACCCTAATTAAAGGCTTTTTGTTGTTGACATGTTTTTTATCACTCTAAACTCTGAACTTATTCCGCCTCCTCTAACCTAAGACGTAATACTCTAAATACAAAATGATTAACATAGATATCCGCGGATGGAGTAAGGAAAATTGTTATTTAAGGAAAAGTGTACATGAGATTGCCAGGGGTCATTTATGGTTTGATAGAATTTTGTGCTTTAACATTGTATATATGAATAAATTATCAAATATTTAACACAATATCCAATAATCCACACAGTATACAATATAAGGCAATTATGCGCCCGCTAACTGTATATTCAAATTTTAAATATTCACACGAAATTTTTTCTATTTGTATTTATAATAAATCTTTAATATTGTAATAAAATATATTGGGAGGGTCTTGTTCATTAGTGACGAACTCTCCAGTAGTTTCTCCAATTATATTTTCCACGTCGCTCTAATGTTGAATTGGACTGATTTGCTTATAGAGACGGCACTATAAGGGGGAATTATTCGCAATTGTATGTAGAGAGGAAAGTTTTATGTTAATCTATTGATATAACTGCCTTGATAGACTTGTATAGTGTCTTGACACGTATCAACCAAATAATGATGCTAAAATTCTTACTATTGTAAAACTTCAATGAGGACTAGCTGTCAATACGGACACATTCCTCTCTATAAATACTAATCTAAAAAGCATAGGGCACTTCTCCCGTCAAATTAGGAGTCAAAACTAGTCGTCATCTATTGGCCGTCGCCGCAAACTATCGACCTCAGGTCGGTGACAATGCCACAATACCAGCTTTAGCGAAATGAGACCATCTATATGGCGTCAAGCGTCAAAACTAAATTTGACGGGAGAGGAGCCCAATGCTTTTTAGATCAATTTCCTCCCGGAAAGTTTTCCATCTATAAATGTCAATGTAAAATTCTGTCGGTTTTAGTGAGATAAAATTCCTCTCTCTATATCATAGACAATAATGATAAGTTAACTAATAACTCAAATTACAATTCGCCTATTTTTTAAAAGTGGGATTGTTTTTTAAACAATCGTTTAAGTTTAGTTTTTTCTAAATACATTCGGATAAAAATGAGCACTCGGAAAAAACTCGGGGGTTCCTGGGTTATTCATCTAGTATTTTATTAAATCGCTATAAAGTAATTTTGGAGTCCTATGACTTTATTGTCCGATATATTTAAAACTGCAGCTTGTGCCAAATCACTGAAAAAGATTGGTGTACTCTCATATAAATTTTAAGCAGTAAAATTGTATTATGATATTAATCATATATATATTATTTTATGTGATTATTATATAGTATATTACATAATAAAAGCATATCCTAACCAAGAGCACATGTACCTTTTAGATGGCAGAGCACCATCATGTGAAACAGAAATCAACTAAACATTGATTTAACCTGTTCCCTGATATTTGGCCTACCCATTTTCTTGATAAATCAAGAAAAGCCATCCACGAACGCGTTTCACGCTGTTAACGCTCGTTAGCGTGGAGTAGGCTGTACCACTGCGACCAAAAATATTTTTGATTTATCAAGAAAATGGGTTGGCCAAATATCAAGGAACAGGTTAAATCAATGTTTAGTTGATTTCTGTTTCACTAGATGGCGCTCTGCCTTCTGAAAAGCTCATGTGCTCCTGGTCAGGATATGCTTTCATTATTTTTAATATCAACACACACACACACCTGACCTTTTTATTATTTTTTTCCTATTGTTTTTACATGATATTACATGTGTGTAGCTTCCTATGATATTGTAGGCACGAAACCGATGCTTGATAAATGTATTTCGGTTGAAAATATTATTTAAGACAATTTAGAATTTTAGAATTGTTATTGTTTATATGTATCTCTATATATGTGTATATAAGAGTTAACGTATGTATATGTATATATGTCAGCTATGCACGTCCTCAATACGTCACTAATCTCTCTTTATTTGAAATTTTAACAGTATGTAGAGTTGAATCTGGAAATACCTAGTCGAATTTTCAGGTCTCTATCTCGAATAACCTTTGGATATATTTATAAATTTGCCAATTTCACTCACAACTAGTGCCAACTGAGAGAATTACATCAAGGACGTGTGCAATGACCGAAGTCAGAGATGGGTTTCGGTTTTGGCAGGAAGTCTGCTGCACCTTCAAGACAATAAGATTTAGTAATACAAAATTTTTAAATATCTTTGTAAAACTTTACATTTTTATTCCTTATATTTTAAGGCAAATTCTTATATAGTTTACTAAACTTATTTTATCGTTCACGGTTTGAAAGTTTAATATAGATTATTTTTAGATATTTTATATTTATGCTATATTTTCTAATTTTGTTGTCAAATTCTGAATTGTATTACTATATTTTAGAATGCTTGACATTAATTTTTTGTTTGTATTATACACGATAGTGTTTTATTTCAAACATTATTCTCTCGTAGGATAAACATTAACTTGGGGAGATCCCGGGTGAAGCTGGTTCATAATTTATAATTGTAACGAATAATATTTGAATTAAAAAAACCTCTTTAATACATTCCCACTCGGAGGAAAATGCTCTCCGATAAAACCAGGGCGTTGCCTTATATAAAACTGAAAGTCTGCGTATGTCTGTCTCAATAAATTCTCTGAACTGCCCGATTAGTAGAGGAGGTGATATTTAAACAGGTCATTGTATAGGCGTTAATTCTAGGGAGAACAACTGTGGCATTTCATACTTTCCATTGTCAACTGTGAAGCTATGTAGATAAAATTTCGAAAACGAAATTAAAAAAGGGCAAAAACTTATTCTATTTATTTAAAATAATGAAGTGTTTTAATCACATGTAGGGTCTTAATAAAGAGCAGTGAACTTGAAAGCTAGCGGTTCAAGTTTATCGAACAAAAGAAACCTATCGCGATAGAAGTCTTGAGATCTCATCATTTTTTAGAAGACTCGGTGATTTTTACGGGTCGTTTATATCAAAACGAGAACTTGAGTTTATCCATATTTGCTACATGCAGCATGATGCGTTAGCGAGTAGTCCGCACTTAATTCTCAAAACTCTAACAAAGGACACCGCTACTGGTCCTGCAGCGCCCTGTCATCCGAGAGGTGTTCTCCATCATCGGCCGGACCTGCAGTTCCTGGATCTTTCCAGTTGGTCTCGAGGACCACGCCATCACCTCAGCGGCGAAGCATGCGATTTACGTTTTCTTCGTAGATCGCGAAATACGTGGTGTCGCTGGAAACCTGCTGGCGAATCTCCACCAAACTCTGCAGCGGTGGCAGAGGCGCCATATTCATTGTAAATAGTGTTATGTATGTATATGTGATGATTTAAGACCATGGAATTATTGTAATATATCCAAATATGTAATACCACATGTGTCACCACATGAATGTACATAACTTGCTATTTACTGCAACTATAAAACATCAAATCACATCAATCTGTACCGCTTAAGACTGTAATAAAGTATAGAAACTGTACAGATAGAAGGAATGGAGAATTACAGGAGAAACCTAAGTCTAATCAGGCCTAGTACAAATTAGGAAACGAGGCTTCAGAAATCCAGTCCAAGTTTTACGAGGTGATAACACTCTTGGCTGATGTAACTATATCTATGTAACTGAGAATCATGATGCTGATTATATAAAGATTCCGCTAATTATCATTGCTGGATGATTTACAAAATTTCGCGTATCCATTATATATTTGTCTCTTGAAGCAGGTCCTTAAAATTTTTCTGTAATTTATATATCAAAGTCCAGTGTAGCGAGAATTTTTGGTTTATGAAACGGTTTCAGGTTTATGAAATGCAAATATTGACTGCTTGGACTAACTTCAAGATCGAAGTTCTAAATGTCCGTAATATAGCTACGGCGACGCCAGAAAGAAAGATTCAACAATTGTATTAGATGACAGATAGAGAACACATGCGCGCCAGGAATAGCTCAGGAGTGCGTGCGTGGGAGGAAAAAGGACAGTCTGATGAGCTGAGTTCGACAGCGGGGAGCCTCGACAAGAAAACGCTGTACACAGCCCGGTGGATAGAAGCTGTTGACTTGACCGCATGTGTTGCACTGAGGTTGGGGAGTACGACTAGACTGTATGTAGCAGATTGCTCTGTAGGAAGTTGATACCTGAACGAGTGTGTTGACAGCGGATCAGCCTAAAAGTCAGTGTCATCCAGGCCGGACGTAGAGTTCATGGAGCGGGACGCTTCACAAGAGTGACATCTACGGCACCCCAAAGAATCCTTCTGACGGCGGAGGTTGGAGACAAGCCACCTCACATATTGTTTTCCTTCCAGTTCGTACCACTCTAATAAATTCCTAGTTCTAGCTGCATCCCTTCACGAACTCACGTGTCGTCTTTGTACCATCTTGATCCGACATAGACGACATACTGATTTTTTTCTATTGAATACTTATTCCATTTTGGTGTTAAACTTGAAAACAAAATAATTCTTTGAATACATAAATGAAATTTTAATACATACAAAGTTCAGATATAAGAAAATTGCTATATACTTATATAAAAATATTTAAAAAAAAACTTTACTCAATAAGTGTATTATTATTATTAAAGAAACTTAATACGTAAGGTTTTTTGATATTTTTATAAAAACATACAAAGTTCTTAAAATCACTATATAAATAATCCTCAAATTATCTTTATATATGATTTTTTTTTTTAAACTTTATAATATATTAAATTTATATGTTCTATGTTATTCCAACACCAAATTATGAATTTATCCACAAATATCCTAAAATTGTCCTCGTCTCAATTATTCCTTTAGCCTATAACTCTTGGGGATCTCAGGGTATATTTTGACAAATCTGGAATATTTAGCTTGTCTCAACTGATCAGAGAATCCTTCCTCTTCTTGTCACCCAGGTTGAGGATCCTGGGAATGGGTCCTAAATACCTCTCATCTTCTTGAGACTCGGCTTAACTGCTTAAAGAATGAGACTGCTATTTATATTTTAATTTTATAATCAATTGATTCTGTGGAGAGTTCTCTGTTCAAAACATCTCTCCGCTCTGGAGTCGAACACAAGTTCAGGAAATCTAGCACCCTTTCAACTTAATTGACACATGAATATTTTCATATAGATGCATATGTATGTGTATAGATTTGACCATCTTCAAAGCCTATGTCTATAATTTCCTTAAATATTCGTAAGGATTTCTCCAAATTTCCGAGCAATATAAACCGAAGGTCCAATATCTAATATAATGCTGTCTGAGGTGGAATTAAATATGTTTAATCATTAGAATGATTCACGGCTAAAGACCTTCCCATTGACACAGTAGATATATAACAAATGAAGACATTAATACGAGAATGTCTCTTTTCACAAATAAATCAAACTTCTACTGTCCTTACTGTGACAGTGAGGTACAGTCGCAGTAAGGACAGTAGAAGTTTGATTTATTTGTGAAAAGAAACATTCCCGTCTTAATGTTTTCATTCGTTATATATGAATGGCACGTTATTGCTTTGTATTAACAGTAGGTATAGAAGGAATTTATTCTAATTTGTTTTTTTTAAAAGGGGGGAAAGTTCCCGAATTCCTACTTAACGAAGTTGTTCCCTCCAGTACCTATATGTATACACAGAAGCATGCTCAATCTTTATTACAAACCAGATCGTCGGCCTCCGTCGATGTTTGCTTGTCGACATTCCTGGAAGGTTTTCTTGACGGCCGCTCTGGCGGGTCACGAGAGCGGGGCGAGGTGGGACGTGAAGGAGGTGACATAGTCCTGGGGACTTGATGTCCTCGCATCTGTGATGTTCTCCGTTCGATGGACCTCTTGGTCCTCTCGCATGCTGAGGGCCGTCTCGATGGACAAGGGGAGCGGGACCTGCAGGCCGAGGTCTCCCTAGAAGTGGACTGGGACCTCGGAACTCTCCGAACAGCTTGAGGTGATGTTGGAACTATCTTGGGAGATAGCGATTTATTCTCTTGTTCTTTTTCTTGTTGTTGTTCTAAGTCCGGATATTTTTCTTTTATTTCATCGGTTGGTTTTATAATTTCGTCTTTTGGAGGCTTTTCTGCTTGCACCTGAAACACAAATACAAAATAATTAATGATGGATGATCAAGAGGATTGCAGGCTTTTACAATAACAAAGGGTAAATAGGTAACGCCGCAACTTTTTTATAAGTCAAAAGAAGTATAGAAGTTATCGAGCAAACCCTTCTTCAACTTGATAGCAAATTTGCCAAATTGAAACCTTTATTTATTAATTTTGTTATTTTGTACCTTAGGTTCATGAAAGGGCTTGCCCGAAAACTCTTTTCTATAATTTCTTTTGATAATTAAAAAAAAATTGCGGCGTTATTTTTTACACTTTTGGATCAATAATTTATCATTTAAAATTAGTTCAATTATTGCGCCAATAACAAAAGGAAAATCTGATATGTAGATTCAGAAATAAATTATGAAATAATTATTGACAACATTTAGGAGCTAAAATCAATTAGATAAATTAATAACATCATCTATACAATATGCACTATTGTTGCTCTTTGGTACTGATATATTTAGATCATTAAAATTATCAAAGAATCGGAAAAATATGTAGGTTTCAATGTAGTTCTAAGAAAAATCTGGTAAAGCAGGAAATATTTGGTACAATACTCTAAATGATGGATAATGATAATGACATCTATGTCACAAAGATATCTGATCAAATATAAGCGTGAAATGAGAAGATATTGCAAAAGACATTGCTGTTTCATTCTGTTAAAAAAGTACCGTTAAAAACAGAAATCAGGTACAACAAATATTCTTTAACATACAAGGTTGTCCCAAAAGTTCGTAAACACTTGCAAAAAATGAATTTTAATATATATTATAATGTAGAAAATTATGAGAGACAAACTTCAGGATGACACAGCACTTTTTTTAAGGCACAAGTACAAACTAAAATTTATAAAAAAAAATACAAGAAAAGCAATGATGGAAGTTTCCAGAGTAGCAAAAATATATATATAAATAATAGAAAAATAAAAAAAAATAATAATCTGTATATAAAATATAATAAATACTTTGCTACTATATATTATATGGATATATATTTGGAATTTGTTGAAGGAGTTTACGAACTTTTGGGGTAACGTTGTATCTCGCTGATCAAGCTTCAAGGCTCTTTTGAAATACCTTATAATGAGAGAAATCGACATACAGCAGATTCCTGAAAAAAAAAACTTTGGTTTGCCTGTAAAGTCGGTTTTACGGGCGAAGATTTTACGTGACAACGGTAGAATATTTATTGATATGAATATAATTAAATTGCACAATAGGAACAAGGAATTGAATGAAAATAAGAATTGCACAAATTTTAACTATAGAAATATATTTTGTTTACTAAAACATTGTACATGTAAACTTAAACTTAACTAATTCCTATTTGAGTGATTTTGTTGAGGATAGGACGATGATAGGAGAAATATGAAATGAAAGGAAGTGTTTCTGCTGTAATGTGTCTTGCGAAAGTCAAGTCGATAGTTGTTCCTTTTAACGTAGTTGACTTAGAAACGTTTGATACGCAATCAAGATTATACGTATTTTTCATGAATTTAAGAAACGAGTTGTCAGGCTTTACGTTTTTGTTAAAATCACCACACAGAAGAATCGGTATACTAGAATCAACTTGCACGAACGGTGGCACGTACTGGCTGTTGTGAATGTACGGACCGAGTCCTTGCCATAGTAACATTCCAATATCCTGCATACTAGCTCCTGGATGAATATATACAGCACCGAGTATAAACTTGAAGCTAGTATTAGCGGCGAAGCAAGTAACTTCAGTCATGCACATGTCACCCTTGGTTTTAATGACACGAGTTACGTCTGTAATCGCAACTTGGAACACTTCCGCCGTAGATGTCGATGATAATTTACGATAGATCGCCACTCCACCAGCCGCGTTGGTATTTGAAAATCAAAACACTTATTCAGATCGAAGGTTCAAATTTTTGCTAAATAAATTTGAAATTAAATAAAATTTGTAATTGTAAATGATGAAGTTGAAAATTAAAACATTTACTTAAATTAGATGTTAAAATTCTTGCTCAACACAGTTTAAATAAAGTTTTCTTATATCTGCCACTTTTTCTTAATATTTGTAATTTTAAAGAATCAATTCGAAAATCAAAACATTTATTCAGATCGAAGGTTCAAATTTTTGCTAAATAAATTTGAAACTATTTAAAATTTGTAAAATAATAAATAATTAATTAATTAATTTTAAACTAATAATTTACTTAACACTATCAACATTTATCAATAGTATGACATAACCTATAAACTCAGTTTCTCAACTTTTGTGTCAATCTAACAATTAATCAATCAATCATAGTTTACGATGATGAAATATCAGTGTACAATTATTTACCTTTATTGTTGTAGTTGTTGTAAATGACGAATCTAAGCACTCCACATTTTCACTACAGACACAGCTGACGATACTTTAACCACACGTGTGAACTTGTATTATGACGCTTTCTTGTTTTTCCAACGCCAAGAACGTTCGAGAAAGACAAAGACAGAGACAAGCATGCGCCGATTCAATGCGCCTAATTCTCTAGCGCTGCGCGCGCAGCTGCGCGCGCAGCACTCTCGTTCGATGACTCATCGTAACGTTACCGGGCGTTACACTTTTTCATAAGTGACTCCCAGCCGCAACCTAATTTAAGACGTTGTCACGTCAAAAATATATTACACTTGTGAAAGGTATTTGCAAAAAAGGCGATATATTCCTTCTAGTAAGAAATTTCAGAAAATATAGATTCATATATTAAGCGAAAACGGCTGAAAAAGTGAAATTAACTCGAAATCTCTTGCGAATTTTGATGGATTATTGAAGAAATCTATTGCGTAGTAGGTGAAACATTATCTTAAGAGCCATATAAGTTTGAAAGCTTACGTTGATAGCGGTTTATGCTGAAATAACTTCTGTCGTACGTGATCTCCTATTAGAGCAAGACAACATTGTATTGACACTGTGGTTGTTTGAAAGAAGCTTTATTTATCTTTATTAATAGCTGTGCGTCTAAATACCAACTTCCTCAATTCGCGTCAATTGTGATTTAAACTAAATATGCCATTAAAGAAGTCTTCAGATACATTAATATCCCTAGTAGGAGGATTTCAACAAGTGTTATTCCAAGGTTTTTTTATTGAGGGATAACCTGCAATTCTTAATTGGCAGAAAGATCTCTGTAGAGATTTGCATGAAGAAAGAAGGTTGATAAACACTGGGATAGATGCCAGAGCTCTCTCGATATTATTTATTATAAGTCCTGTCTCTTTCCTAAATGCTTCTTCAAATTAAAGATGCTTCGGTCAGTAAATATTTTAATCATCTCGACAAAAATCTTTTATCCTCGTCAGGAGTGAACAAAAATTAAAACATTTGGCAGAGCGTTAAAATTTTTTCTAAGACTTCAAGGGTGTTCTCACGCGATTCTTAAATGCTATCATTAAAATAATATTACCACTGGAAATATAGAATGTGTTACACTTAGAGGGATTTGAAGAAAGTACGTGGAATTTGGCTCGAATTAACTTCTTGTGACTTATAATGAATGATTCATTTTTGGATGCGAAACATCTGAAAATCGTTAATTTTAAATTTAATTCAATTTTTAATGAATCGGCCTACATATATAATATCTTGCAGATTAATTGCGAGTTTTATGATATTACATCTTCTGAGGGTGTAACATTTTCTATTTACGCTAGTGTCTTCCTTGTATGCAGTAATATTGGTACAATTCCAATTTCCGTATATGTACCGCAATACAAGTGAATATGTCCGAATAATAAGGTTATACACTAGAGCAATAAAACTAAGGCAGGTGGATCTAGCGAATGATTTGGATACAAGGAATGCGATTCTGGTGATCAATTTTACTAGGACGATGAGTGCTCTACCATAACAGGCTGGGGGTCCAACTGGCTGAGGTCCAGTTCTCGGACTCTAAGAGACGTCAGTTCGGACTCCAGGTGCACCACGAGGGCCTCCAGTTGTGCCGTGCGTTGTTCCGCCTTGCAGAGCTTGCGTTCCGCGTGGTTGAGATCCTCGCAGAGTTTCTCCGCCCAGCGCCGGCTACGGAGCTCGTTCAGCCGGACCGCCTCGAGGTCGCCGGACTTGTCTCCGTGGAGCCGGAGCACGGCCGCCTCGGTCTCGGCCTGGTACCGACGCTCCCGCTCCTCACGCGCCTCCCGCTCCGCCTCGCGCCGGTCTGCCACAGCGTCGGCCAGCTGAGACGTAGCTGCGGTCAGGGCGTGAAGCGGAGCGCAGCCGGCCAGGTGCTCCCGCAGGCCGTCGGCGGCTCGGACCGCCCGCTGTAGCCGGCGTAGCACCTTCCCAACCTCCTCGTGCTTCTCTGCCCGCAGCGCCTGGCACCTAGAGATAGCACCGAGGTTAGCACGATGTCGTGAAATACACAAGTGTTAGACCCAGAAGGAATTTGTGGAATATAACGCAACTTTGAATTAACGTAAAAGTTTATTGTAAATATCAAATGATTATAAGATACGAAATTAATTTGAATTTATTTATTTTTTTCAGACGTTTTGAATCTAAAAATCATTACTTAAACACACTAAGAACTGAACTCTACCTATTGGTTAGAACAAACGGCGAACAAATGGTGAAGGTTACACGATAAACAACCTGTTATCCAATTGTTTAATTTTAATTAACTCATCCCAATATATCGAGAGTTATAACATAACACCTTAGACATTATTGCGCTTGTTCGATCACATTTCACTTTGATAGCTTCAGATGCCTTCCTTTCCGTAAAAATGATATTTATGCGCTTCTCATTTCTTCTTTAGTTTTAAATCATATTTTTAAAGCGTATGGACTGTATATAATTCTTGTTGTTCACATGTAAGGTTTTCAAGATATCTGGGTCATTTTAATCTGGTGATATTTTCTCTTTTCTAGTGTTCCCTTTTCCCTGAGATTATGAAGGATAACAGAAAAGGAAAGGCTGCTGCCCATATCAACAACCTGAAACACGACTCTTGTGGAATGCTGAGGTTCTCGCTGATTAAAATAGCTTTGACTTGGACCGAAAGGTAAATCTCAGGAATGATCACTGAATCAGTAATCACTGTCGTGATGCACACAAAATCCCCTGCCTCCGTGATGATCCTTGGTGTTATCAGCAGTGAAGGTGATGTCATGCCTCCTCTTTTCTTGGAGAATAGGCCTTAGAATGAACGCTGACATCTACATCAATGTCCTAGAGACCGTTGTAAAGCCTTGAATGGACAAGGTGGCCGCAGGAAGGAAGTATGTCTTCCAATAGGACTCAGCTCCAGCCCACAAGGCAAAAAAGACACAATCGTGGCTGACATTTAACGTCCCCAGTCACTGGAGTCCTGATATTTGACCCCATAACTCTCCAGACTGCAACCTCCTCGACTACTATGTATGGGGCGTTGTTGAGAGAGATGTCAACAAAGCTCCCCACAACACTATCCAGTTTGTCAAGCAAGGGGTTCTCACGGTGAAGACCCAAATGGACAAAGTCATCGTCACCAAGGCCTGTGTCTTATTCCGAACTCGCCTCAAGACTGCTATAGGTAATACGAGAAACTACATTGAATAAATCAAAACCTAAAAATGAGAAGAGCCTATTCAAAAATAGATGTTTTTAAAAAAAGAAAATGTTTAAACTAGCGCTATCTATTGGGACCTTCTCCGCAAACTATCAGACTCAGGTTGGTAACAAAGCCACAACCTCAGCTTTGGCAAACTGAGAAGCTCACACCTGGAGACCATTTTGTTTCGAAATAATCACTCTAGGACGGGTTTGGATTTATGAAAGCTGGAGTAGGGACTTTGTCACCGATCCTAGTTTTCGGAGGCTGTCAACAGAAAGCGCTTATTTTGAGAGTTTATATTGACGGGAGAAGTGTCCATTATTTTATATACCAATAGCTTCCCGTCATAACCTTAATCAATATAAATCAAGTTCTCTATTCTGTAGAAAATATCTATAGACTAAGGAATTGTATTAAGCAATTATACTACAAAGCGACAATGTAAGTATATATGTAGGCAAGAAGAGACCTACCTTTCTTCCCAAGCAAAAGCTTCCACCTGCAGTTCCACCATCTTGGCGTGGCATCTATTCACCTCGGCTTGAAGCTCCATCGCTGAGGTCTTGTGCATCAGGTTCTCCTGGGTTAGACGGCCTGTCGCACGCCATATCTAAATCTATATATATAAAATTGAATGTCTGTGTGTCCTCTATGGATTCAAAAACCATACATCCAATCGCCGTGAAATTTTGGGATATTATTAGGCGTATCCCCGGAAAGGTTTACGAAAAATAATTTCTTGAATATCTTGAATATCCTTAGAGATATTTGCAGATTTGTAGCTTTAACTCGCAAGCAGCGCCATCTTGCAACGGAGATCTTCCCCTCCCCCCCCCTCCTCCCCCGTCCGGCCGCCGGCCAGTTGGTTGGACAGTCCAAGTTCCCGCCGACCAATCAGAGGGATCAAGAGCCCCCCCCCCCCTCCCCCCCCCCCCCCCCCCCCCCCCGTCCGGCCGCTGGCCAATCAGAGTGATCAAGAGGTCCTGGCGCGCGGGGGGCGGGTGACCTCCGGGAACTACGTCCATCTTCCATAAACGACCATGATTTTATTCAACTTATCGAGTATTTTTCAAAGGACCGGGAAAATATGTTCACTAGATAAAACGATGATTTTGTAATGTAGAAAATTAGGAAAGACAAAATTCAGGATGACACGGCACACAGGGACCGGGAAAAAATAATCACTTTATCGAGAGATTCACGACCATGACTTTATTCAACTTATCGAGTATTTTTCAAGGGACCGGGAAAATATGTTCACTAGATAAAACGATGATTTTGTAATGTAGAAAATTATGAAAGACAAAATTCAGGATGACAAGGCACACAGGGACCGGGAAAAAATGTTCACTTTATCGAGAGATTCAAATTTACGAGTTTCCAATTATCAAAATATATCTTTATTTTTTATAAGTTTATAGAGAATTGTTTTAACAAATGTTCGTTAGACAAACCTTTACTCGGGTAAAACCTCGGGCGAAGCCGGGTACGTCCGCTAGTATTATATACAACTCTCAAAGAATGGATTTCAGAAGGTGGATCACAATCTTCAACGTTGACCACCAAAGTTACACGTGCCGTGGCATGGCACATTGTGATCATCTACTAAGTAAGAAATATTCAGGGTAAGACTGAGTTTTTTTTTATTATTATTTTTTATTTCCACTTAAGGATATATATAAAAGGAATTGTAACAGAAAAAATGTGAAAATGGTGGCAGTGCTTCATCGAAATTTCGGGACTACCTTCAAGAGGTTGAAAATTGATTGATGCAACTCGGTAAAGGCTTCCAACACATGAAATTTCCAAACAGCGCGCGCGCCCAAAAGCTTTTCGCAAAAATAAAGAAAGCCAGAAGAAAAATGTCTCTTGTATTTAGAAATTTTATTCTCAAACTTCTCCGATTCTTAACAGACTTCCGCATGAGCGGATATATCAAGTAAAAAATAAATTTTGACTTGAAAACGCGAATGAAAGCATTTTTTTTTTTTTTAAGAAAGCACAACAAAATGCTTTTTTTTCCCCTTGATCTCTCGGTAAAATTCTTTTAGATTACGATTACTGAAAATTTTATATACCATTAATTTTTATTGACAATTTTTTTTTAAAAAAGCCCACCGTTATATCATTATTGTCGGGCTCGGGCCCTTATTAAAACAGTTTCATTAAGACCTACTGTTGTGATCTTACCAAAGTGTTCGCTCAGGCAGATACATTAGATGGGTCATTCATTGGAGGCCTTACTGAGCCTTTTTTCGCTCTCGGAGAGAATATGTCGACCCAGTCTAAAGCAAGCGCCCAGATGTGGACGAAGACGTACCGATGATGATCCCCTCGTCCGAGAGCGCGGCCATCTCCTCCAGCTGCCGCGCCAGAGCCTCCCGTCGCTCGGTCTCCACGGCCCGGCCCACGGCGGTAGCCTGCGCCTGAAACCTGGCGACTTCGGCGATGTCCTTCAGCACGGCGTTCTGGCGACGTAGGTCGCTCTCTGTCTGTCGGACGTCCTCGAGTTGGGTGGACAGCTCCGCCACTTGGTCCGGGTCCGCGGCCTCTGTGCTCACAGTACCTCACACTTACCTAACTGGTGGAGATTACAGTGACTTTCTTAGGGGGAGGTAAAAATGAATGAAACACAGAGAGGCAGCGCTGTTCCGCCGTTTATTTGAGCTTTCATACAACCTATTAGAATAAACGTTCACCCCTGACTTATAATATCAACAAGTAATCCAAGGTTGAGTTTTTCGCACCATTTTTTCTCTCTAGTTTTCGGTCTAACATGCCCTTCAACAGGCGCACATAGAAGTATAACTTCCTGCTAACCATACACGCCGAAGGAATTAAGACATACATTACGTTTTGGTCTTGGGCAGGAGCGAATTCGGTCCTATCAGCGATAGCTAGGAATCCACTTCCTTTGTCTATAAGCCTGGCTAGTACTTTGTTGTTCGGTTCGGCAGAGGCTGTATCTTGATAGGCCAGACCTTTTCAGCTGATTAATATCCTTGAATTAGAGCCGTTCAATCCTTTATAAAACATTCTGACTACATGAGCAACATCAACCTTCTTCGACTAGGTGAGTCTCCTAACGCTAATTGATTGGAGCACAGACTCAAAGAACTAGACCGATTCGAAGACTGACTACACTCTTATGGGAAAAATAAATGCAGCTCCATATCTGTTTGTTTATGAAATTATTTACCTATTGAATATTCAATTTGGGGCTTTAGAATGTGTGGATTCAACTAAAAGATTATTTCAAGATGTGCATATTGGATATGTATTTGGCATTTGAAAGTGTGTCTGTGAATTAAATATAAAAGGTGATCACGAGAAGCGAAGTGCTTATTGCGCACAATACAGTTCCATATTTAGAAATGTGCCTATGGATTCAATTAAAAGGAAATTTCGAGAACGTTATTCTTGTCACACATATAGTTCGGTAATTGTGTACTTAATGTCAAATGTAATGTTTAAAAAGTGTTGTGGTTGTGGCATCTACAGTTCCTGCTTAGGGTGAGTAGTCCGTGAAAGAGGTTGCCACGTACCGGCCAGGCGGTCCCGTAGCGCTGCCTCCCGCGCCTGCAGCTCCCGGTGCAGGTCGCCGAGGGACTCCAGCGAGGATTCCAGCTGAGCGGCCCTCGCTTCCCATCGTGCGGCGGCCTGCTCGGCAGCCTGCTGGAGGTGTACCGCGTGGTCGGCCCGCTGACGTTCGTTCAGCAGCGAGATCTCCAGGGCTGCGGCCCCGGGGTCGGGACTGTCCGACATGGGATCTGCGGACACACCACGGAATGTCGAGCGGTCGATAATGAAAGTAGCATTACATTTTAAATTTTACAATATAATAGTGAAAACGTTAACTAAACTAATATGTGAACATTTTTTTCTACCAGTATCTAAGAAAAATGAGAAGCGAAATATAATCACTCCAAAGCCTGCAAAATAATAATCCCCATTTGATTTTATCTATAAACACATTTCTACAATCCATCCCCTATAATAGTCCATCGAACCAGCATTTACCTACAATATTCACCACAGCTAATGAAAGATTAAGAAAATTAAGATAAATTAAGAAAATATGGCATATAATGCTATTTCGAAATTCCCGAACCATAGGTCAGATCATCAGAAACTCCCCATGACCAAATCCAATAATAACACAGAGTCGAGAAACAAGCAGAACGCCATATACTCCATCTCCTGCCAACAACGTCTCTTACATAAGAGGAAAGGACCAGCAGATCAATAGGCACTAGAATTAGAGTACATAGTCGTAATTTCAAAATAATCCAGGGATAAGTTACTTGTACCATAGAAGCATAGGGCGCCTCTCCCGTCAAAATGAACGTCGAAAACCTGACGCCATCCTCCCGGCAAATTTTCCATCTATATTCTGGCCACAGATTTGGCCCAGCCACCTTGCCAGCAAAACACCTCTTTGGTAGATTGTGAAGATTCCATTAGATCCCATGTGGATCTCATGGAATAAAGTCCGACCTAGACTGACGAGGGCCATTAGCCCGAAACCATGGTCTCTAGGTGGACGCTTCTCAGTTTACCAAAGCTGGTGTTGCGGCTTTGTCAACGACCCGAGGCCGCTAGTTTGCGGCGACGGTCAATAGATGGCGTCAGGTTTTTGACGTTTATTTTGACGGGAGAGGCGCCCTATGGATCAATTTCCTCCCGGCAAATTTTCCATCTATAAGTTACTTGTAGGTATTTTAATCGAGTATCTCAAGCTCTCGGGCCTTCAAGCCCATCTACAGGAGTCTACAACCGGAAAAGAAACGCTAACAAAATATCTACAAGAAACTTATCCCTAGATATCTTGAATATAGAGGTTGCCTGGCCGGCATTCATATTTCTTAAATAAGAGACATTTCATCCTGAAAGGGTTTTAATGAAAAATTAAAACCTTTTCTGGCCGGTTTTTTCTTATCCTTGTATAATTCTTATTTCCAACGGGTCAGGAATAAAACAAATTTTCTTACTGTCCTTACTTGGATGGAAAAATATTAGGAGATCACCAGGTTGATTAGTATTGAACTCTCCTGGTGTCTTCGTCAATTTAATCTTCCACACCGTTCTTCTATACTATTCGACTGTTCTAATAAAAGTTGTTTTGTTTATAAAACTGAAACTAAAATAGCTTCAAATTTCATAAAGTACTTAGATCAAATCCTTATTAAGTATTTAGAGGAGTGGGATTCCGAATTGTAGAGTTGGATGGTATGTCCATTGTAGCAATTTATAGCCGCTCAGGTTGAAGTGAGAATTTACTGGAATGGAGACATTGGGTATTCCATACTCTCACACATTCTGTGACTCATTTTCCTCAATATGTGTGTCTCCGACTATTTTTAATATTAATTTATACAGCGATTCTTTAGTTTAAGGAGAGTTTTCTAAATTGAAATTTTTTTTTCTTTCATAACAGAATTGAGGGGTTTTATTAACCGATATTGATCTTGATGCTAAACCCGAAAATTCAGCTTTTAGAACCATAACTCATTTATTTGAGAATATATAAAAGAAGAGCCAAGTCGAAATACACTAACTTCACTTAGATTGGAGCAAACCTGATTTAAATTAACACAAACCTGGTTTAGATTGACACAAACCTTATTTGAATCGACACACAAACCTGAGTTAGATTCATACAAACCTGATTTAGATAGACACAAACCTGATTTAGATTGTTACAAACCTGATTTGAATCGACACACAAACCTGAGTTAGATTCATACAAACCTAATTTAGATAGACAAAAACCTGGTTTATATTGACACAAACCTGATTCAGAATGACGCTTAACATATTTAGATTGACACAAAATGTATTTAAATTTAGAACAAAACTGATAAGGTTGACATAAATTTGCTTTATATTGATACAAACCTGATTTAAATTAACACATACCTGATTTAGATATTTGCATCTGGAGTAAAGAGGACTTTTCTTTCTCGGTCTTGAGTTCCTTTTTGAGATGGAGAACGTCATTTTCAAGAAGTTTGATCTCAGCCTGAACTCACACACGGTCATACATTACAGATTTGAGAATTATGTCAACGTCTCTTGTACAAGATATAAAGAGATTTTCTAGTTTAATTGGTAACTGCAGGATTTAGTGAATTCAACAGATAAAAAAAAAGAGTTTGTAAGAGGATTTCTTCCATCGATAGTACCTTCCTGAGATCCCGGCTACGATCAGCAGTACCCCGCTGAATGTATGACCCACCGCAGGACATGATCATCATGAGAATCTTGAGGCATGATTAGAACCATAATCCTAGTTAACTGTACAGAAAGCCCGTGGAAATATTCTCAATCGTTATTCTATTCTGAAGTAATCTCTACGTATGATCAGCGCGTTATGTGCAAATTTCTTTCACTATTCCAAAAGTAGTACATCAATCAAACAGCAATCCCACAAAAATAATCACAGGTCCGTGTTCACAAGTTCAATCAATAAGAGGTCATACGATACAGTGGAGCGATCTAACCGGCAAGAAAACATGAATGAAAAGGATGCTAATGCATTAACACTCGTGAAAAACTTAAGCGATAAGTCTTTGATATATCGCCTGTCTTCTATTTTTTATAGCATTTTAGTATCATCATTTGAAAGATAAATTGAGAATTTGAAAATTAAAAAAAAAATAGTTACTCTTAAAGGGATTTACAAAAAATATTAATATATATAGTTTTTTTTATATATTTCAATTGAAATTATAAAGTAGCTAGTTAAATAGTTTGTCGAAGTGTCAAAATAAAATCACAACAATATCTTTTTAACACGGCTATATTCCTGAATGCGGATTTCCCTGGTGCAGTCCCCAATAGAGAAGTAGTGTCTGCCGAGCTAGCCCTTACCTCTCTGACAGCCAGAGCAGCTTCTTTGGCCAGCATGGAGTTGTGACTCTCAGCCAGTCGGCCGTGCTGGGCGCTCAGCTCACGGAACTTGGCACTCAGGGTCCGATACTGGGTCCGTGGGACTGTGGACTCCAGCTCCCTCTCCATCTCACAGCAGCGCCGCTCGGACTCCTCCTGTATCAACATGTTGTACACCATTCTGATAGCTTCGTGTTTACTCGGTGATCTTCCCGTAGTATTGTACAACTTAGAAACATCATGAGAATCATCAGGCATGATTAGAACCATAATTCTAGTTAAAACTGTTCAGAAAGTCCGTTAGAATATTCTCCATCTTTATTCTTTTCTGATCTCTACGTATGGTCAGCGCGTTATTTTTGCAAATTTCTTTCACTATTCCAAAAGTAATGCATCAATCAAACAGCAATCCCACACAAAATTAATCAAAGGTCCGTGTTCACATCACAAGTTTGATCAATAAAAGGTCTTACGATCTTTGAAGCTATCTAACCGGCAAGGAAACATCAATGAAAATGATGTTAATGCTTTAACACTCGTGAAAAACTTAAGAGGTAAGTCGTTGATAACATTAACACAGTCTTGTTAAGGGAGAACTACACTAATGGGATATGAACGAATGAAACAATATGTGCATTCTGTATAGTGAACATTGAATCTGAAATATCTCACTATATTCTCATATATACAGCTTTCATAGAAGGAAGGGAAGCCTTCTTTTTCCAGTTGATAAGAAACATTTTTCGTGCCATGAGATTATTAAAATTTCCATAAAAAACTGCTAAATTGAAAAATTGTTAAATATGTAACCTTTTTTTCTCATTTTTTTCTTCTATATTTGTTACCTTATTTTTACCTTATGTTTTTCTCTGCCCTACCCTGGCGTATCCTGTATTGTCTCAAATATAAGGTGCTATCCATGTCAACTTAACCATGACGTATGCACGAAGGAACGTGTGGCCATTGGACATTGCGTCGGACCTGGAGGCTGTTGTTGGGTGCTGCGCTGCCTGGAGTATAAGAGCTCCATCTATGATTCCTTTCTTCCTGTGGTGAATCTGTATAAGACCGGTGGTCTTAATAAAGCTTTGTGTGTGTGTTTGCTATTCATGTCAACTTCTTCGACAAAGAAATACGCGGTGTGTCGCTTGTGATATTCCATTGAAGTATCCAACGGTGACGGGGTCTTCAAATATAAAGTTGATGACATTTTTCTCGTCATTTAAAGCGACATATAGATCACAATCTCTATGAATTCATTAATAATGACGAGTTTGTCTTGGATCAAATATTTCTTGTCAATATCCTCCGATTATTCAGTGGTACCAATAGCCTATCTTCTAGAATAAAAACATTAGAAGACAAACTCGCAATTTTTTTATGAATATTCAATGAAGACAAAAAAAACAGCATAAATTGAATAACTTATACATAAAAATCATACCTACAGTTCAAATCCACTCATTAAATTTGCAAAAACCTATTTATATTTAATACGACATAAAATGTATGCACCAATAGTTCATTAGCATTACTTTCTTATTTTTAAAAAATCCATAACTCCGCCTTTGCCGGTCCCAAGCCCGGATGAAAAAGGAGGAGGGGGAGCAGTAACAAGCTCACTAAAAAACCTGGGCTCAGCTGGCCCGGCTGATAGTACTCTCTAAGAGCTTCTGATCCAGGGATACAGGATGAGTCTGTACTCCATGTTAGGAGCAGCTGCACATGGCGTCTGTTCCTCATGTCAGAGGCGGCCATTTCTTTTGGAGCTAAGTCGGCCTGCCACTGAGTAGTGCTCCCAGTCTTAATGACAAGGGCAGACACATTCTACTTCACCCAGTCATGATGGTTGTCAAACAGACACCATCAAGGGTTACAACTTGATATCCTAATATGATTGAGTGGAGATAAGAAAGAAGAAGAAGAAAAAATTCACACACCAATATAATTTCTATAATAAAAGACACAATTTGATATTTTTGGAAGAGCGATTGCTCGAAACATTTTATATATTTATAAATGTATGTAATTCTGCTGTCCACAAATCTTATGGAGTTAATCTAAAATACTCATTCAAGGAGTCTAGCATCAGTATCACTATAAAAGGAAGTTCGAAAAATACAATATAACAGCAGTATGGTAGATTAAACTGGCGAAACCGCTGGGAGGGTTCACCACTGATGAGCCAGGCCCTCCTATTAATTTTTCTATTGCAGTAAGGACAGTAGAAATTGTTTATTTTTAAAAGGGATCATACGCGTCTATAATACTTTCAAATTTAGATATAGTTTCTAGAGAGCTACTCCTAGAAGAAGAAGAAGGACAATCAGCCTCATCGAAATATCGGGAGATATCAATAACAATCATTTGATCCCAGATAAGCATTTCATTGTAATAATCTAGATCAATGTCCAGTGGATGTCAAGTATTGCACCTATATAGGTATTTTAATATTCCTTCTGTATATATTGATTAATCCTATATGAAATGAATATTTGAAGGCTGCAAATGAATATTTGAAAATAAAAGGCTGTCTCTACCGTCAAAATAGACTCAAAAACTATTTATTGACCGCCTTTTCAAGATATAACTTCAGGTAAGTGACAAAGCCACAACACCAGCTTTAGTAAATTCAGAACGTGACCTGGAAACCATAGATTCGGGCTATGGCTCTCGTGAGTCCAGTATTGTTTTCTGAGCTTCACAGGTGTTCAGCTGGAACCTGAGTCTTCTATATTGTAGGGACGGTCAGTAAATGGCGGATAGTTGTTGCATCTATTTTGACAAGAGAGGGAACTTTTTAGATCAATATGGTCTCCGCAAAATTTCCATCGATAAATGGTTTTAACCATTACCTCTCTCCTATGTTCTATTTATTTCCTGGTTTCATTCTTCATCCTTTTAGAGAAATGGAGCATGTTGATTGTGCAATTAGGTGTTGTGTATGTCAAGTTGTAATTTATTGTAACAAATGGCAAATAAATATAGGTTTATTATATATTCAATATATAGGCCAAATATATTCCCCAGATGGTTCAAGATAAGTCAATCATGTACACGTTTCGTGGTGTTGGCACAGGAAAGTAAGTTGTAACTCAGCGACCTACCGAGGTTTAACACGTGAGCTATAAGGAATGAATACCTTCAATCTCTTCAGGAAACTGATGGTCTTCATGGCGCTGGTCTCGGACTCGATGAGCTGTCGGCGAAGTCGCTCGCGTTCGGCGCAGTCCGCTCTGCGTAGATCCACGGCGGCCTGGTAGCGGCGGGAGAGTTTCAGCTCGTTGCATCGGAGGTGGAGGACCTGGCGGGCGTTGTCGGCTACTTCGGCCGGGGTGGACTGGAGGGCTCTCTGTCACACAGCACAGTCTAGGACAGGACTTGTATATGCATTCTCGGAGAGAAATATTTTACAAAAAAAAAAATATCTCAACATTGTGCTAAGAGCGGTTGATGCTGTCCTTGTCTGGAGGAGGACTCTCTCAAAGTGGAGGAGCCTCCCTTCCTGAGAACAGCTGTATATATATTTTATGACCAAATTGTAAATAATATCAATTATCTTTGTTTAATCTCTCATTAATTTTTGTAACAATATACTAAGAATGTGAAAAAAATAGTACAAATGTGATATTGTACTGGGATAAGGTGCATAAATAATAAATAAAAAAAAAGGCATCTCCTTATCGTGGAACTGAAAGTTGCTGATGGCTTGCGCCATCTATCGGAATAAATATCAACTATTCTCGTTGATTTTTTTTTTAATATACTAAGAGTGTCAATAAAATTATTTGAATTGTCTATTGTCTTATCTCAAAAAATAAAGAATACACTCGAGTGAAACAATTACTAATAGTACGTCTACTAATAAATAATAATAATAATATGAGCGAGGTTGATAGTGATGTGTCACCTCGAGTTCTTCAATCTTGACTTTGTCCACGGCCTTCTGTTCCTCATCCTCTTCCCGCTGTCGCTGCCAGGCCTCGCGCTCGGCCTCCCACTCCGTCTTCCGCTCGGCGTGCTCTCGGTACAGCAGCCCCAGCTGGTGCCGGGCCACGGCCAGGTCGCCCGCGTGGCTTTTCAGCCCGGCCTCGGTGGAGTCCAGCCGGTCCTGCAGCTCCGTGAACTCCTGCACCAACGGGGCTGTTGCTACTGCTGTCGCTGCTACGGTGGGCTTACCTTGAAGAGCTGCAGGAACTGGGCGTTGAGCAGGATGTAGTCGGGGGAGGCTGAGGCGGCGCACGGCGGGGCGATCAGGAATGGTGGAGGGTCCGTCTCCGAGCTCTGCAGAACAAGTTAGACGGCAGTGTTTGAACCAGGGCCATCCCGAGAACAGACAAGTCGCTTGATCAGAGGGAGGAGCGTAAGATGACTACTTTTGAGTTTACTAAAATTATTTTTTAATTTATCTGAAAAGTTAAACACCTATTATTATAAAACATGCTATTTTAAAAATTGTTTCATGATATATATATTGAATAATAATAATTTACTTCAAAATATATACCTCATTTCCGAACTTTCGGCGACCCGCTGTCGCCCTTTTAAAGGAAAACTATTTTTATTATGTTTACTTGTATCCATATAATATGAGTGCAAGTAAATTACGCCTGTGTGTAGTGTCTGGGTGTATGCAGTTTGGTGTGTGTGTGTGTGGTGTGGTTGTGTGTGGTATGTATGGTGTGGATGTGTGGTGTCGTGTGTGTTATGCCTATGCATGGTATGGTTGTGTAGTGTGTATTGTGTGTTTGGAGAGTATGCTGTGGTTGTGTAGTGTGTATTGTGTGTTTGGAGAATATGGTGTGGTTGTGTAGTGTGTATGATGTGTGGTTTGGTATGTATGGTGTGGATGTGTGGTGTCGTGTGTGTTATGCCTGTGCATGGTATGGTTGTGTAGTGTGTATTGTGTGTTTGGAGAGTATGCTGTGGTTGTGTAGTGTGTATTGTGTGTTTGGAGAATATGGTGTGGTTGTGTAGTGTGTATGATGTGTGGTTTGGTATGTATGGTGTGGATGTGTGGTGTCGTGTGTGTTATGCCTGTGCATGGTATGGTTGTGTAGTGTGTATTGTGTGTTTGGAGAGTATGGTGTGGTTGTGTAGTGTGTATGATGTGTGGTTTGGTATGTATGGTGTGGATGTGTGGTGTCGTGTGTGTTATGCATATGCATGGTATGGTTGTGTAGCGTGTATTGTGTGTTTGAAGAGTATGGTGTGGTTGCGTAGTGTGTATGATGTGTGGTTTGGTATGTATGGTGTGGATGTGTGGTGTCGTGTGTGTTATGCCTGTGCATGGTATGGTTGTGTAGCGTGTATGGTATGTTTGGAGAGTATGGTGTGGTTGTGTGGTGCCTGTGCATTGTGTGGTGTAAGTGTGGTGTGTGTGGTATGTGTGTGGTTGTCTATGTGTGGTGCCTGTGGGTGTGGTGTGCATGATGTCTGTGTACAGTATGTGTGTATAAAAAAAGAGTGTATATCAAGTATATAATATATATAATCCTAACTCTCTCTCACAATCCTATTATTATATTATTTACAATATGTTGAGTGGAGAGATGTCATTAAAAGATGGAAGTTATTTGGGGAGATAAGAGGTGGATGAAGCATGGGTGGGATGGTAGAACCCCAAGAAATCTATTCCCGGACACCAAAACCCCCAGGATGGCTCTGAAGAGAACATTCCAACAGACCTTCGGTTGGACCTTGTCTTTTGCCTTCGTTAGGTCGGTGAGGGTGTCTCTGAGGCTCACGCACTCCTTCCGCAGCTCGGAATTCTGCCCTCGCAGAAAGTCGACTTCGGACTTGAAGAGAAGGGCGTTGTCGTAGGAGCCGCTGCATCTCCGTACCTCTACAGACTGCGCCACAATATTGAATAACAGATATAAAATCCATATATTCCATAGTTGAAACTATTACATTCAGAGAAGGAGTTGAAGAAAAACATGGGATTTGGCTCATTTAACTTTTGTTGGCAAGCAATGAATGTGAAAAAATAGTAAAAATGTAACATTGTACTGGGATAAGGTTCATAAATTAAGAAAAAAGGCATCTCCTTATCGTGAAACTGAAAGTTGCTGATGGCTTGCGCCATCTATTGGAATAAGGTACAGCTTGCATCACGCTGACGAGGGCCAACAGCCCGAAACGCGTACGTGGTTAGCTTTTCTTGATTAATCAATAATTGGTATTTGGCCAATTCTGTAATAATTAAAAATCAATAAATAGTTTATATTTATTCCGATAGATGGTGTAAGCCATCAGAAACTTTCAGTTGCACAATAAGGAGATGCTTTTTTTAAAAAAGTAATAAATGATCAATTTTTTTAATGAAAACGTAAAAAAGAAAATGATTAAATTTAGATTTTTTTTCGTTTTTTTTTAATTAAAGTATTTGTATCAAACCTGTACATTCCTGCCAAGTTCCATGATATTCTATCAGTTCATCCTGTGTGTAACATTTTCTATTTCTCCACTAATGTAAATTAACATTTCAGTAGCAACCTTGTACCATCGCTATACCAGTATACATATCGAATTGAAGACAATTCGAATAAAATAAATATCTCTATTTTTTTATTCAATAATATTAATGAATCCAATACTTGGCACAAACATAGTCAATACAAAGAAAGCCTGAAGTCTTGTTGAAAGATTATACTCTCTCTGGCCATTTATAAGCTGAACGCCTTTGAAAAAACGTCATAAAGATAAATCCTACCTGGTGTTACAATAGCTTCGAATACAAACTGGATCCTTCCATTATCCTTAAATTTCCATAAAATTTTAAATTCTCGATGATATTTTAAAATAACACTTGAATGTGTACATGATTTAAAAAGCGACAGAGGAAAGAATTAGTTAAATAGAATGTAAAATTGCATATATATTACACTCAAATAAGCCTTTTTTTTTTACTTTCATCCACAGTTGTGATGGTAAGGCTGTTCAGAATCTCACACGCACACTGAATGCTGAATCTTTATTATTATTATATCATTTTGTTTGGTTCAAGGTTGGAGAGATCGGTAATGAGGGGTTGGAATTATTGCCAGGTGTTAGGGATTATTTTATTATTATTACTCTGTAAATGCTTTTTTTTATATTTGACCAGGAGTGCCTGGTCACGTGTGTATGTTTGATTGTATATATAGTGTGCTTGAAAATAAAGTATGTTATGTTGTGTTAAGGAGCTTTGTGAGACTCGTCATTTCACAGTAGTTTAGAGCTCGGAAAGCCGCTTCATTTTAGGACAAGACCTTGGCGCTGCCTATACCTCTAGGTTGAAGAGTGAGCTAAGAGAACCAGCCAGAAAGAAGATTGGCTAACATTTTGGTCCCTCGAGCCGGATCCAGGTTACAGATTCAAGTTGCCGGATTCAAGCTATAAGATCTAAGTTACCGGTTATAAGTTACCGGATTTAAGTTACCGGATTCAAGTTATAAAGATTAAGAAGAATTCACTCTTGATTAAAGTTTAAAAGTTAAAAATCGTAAATCCAATTTGTTGATATTAAGAGCATCAAGAAAAAGGCCTATGCAAATTTAGGCAAGATCATAACAAAAGAAGAAGTTATGCAAATAAGGTTTTAAGAAAGTTTTGCAAATTGGATAAAAAGGATAAGGCCGAGGTATAGTGCGTTAAGCAACAAAAGGTTAAGTTAAGAACAAAAAGCAAGTCTAAGCCATGAAGCGGGCATTAAGAAGTAGAGCCGTTAGAAGAACGACTATTTCCAAGTGGATCAAAAGGGCAGAAGCGGAGTTGGATGAAGAAACTCCTTCTGAGGATGTGATAAGAACGAGCTATACACTCATCGAAAGGAATATAGCAGATCTTCGGGAAGAAGATGAGTTGATCTGGAGGTTGATGCTAGAAGATAAGGAAATTGATTACAAGGAACGAGAGGAGGAGGAGGACACAGTGAGCCAGTATTATGAGAAGTGGATAGATCTTAAAATCATGACAAATCACTTCCTCAGCTCTCTGAAGAAAAATACAGAAGCCCTCCATGGTGCTAGTTCAAAAAAGGGCTCGCTGCCTGGAACGGGAGTTTGCCGATTGCCCAACTTGGATTTGAAGATCTGCGATGGAAGCAGTTTAGAAGTCGGGATGAGTGAGAAGCCAAGGGTTGTAGGAGTTACCTTGATGAAAGAAGTTGATCCGGCTTCTATTAAGGAAGATGCTGGGATAGTGGTATCATCCGAGCAAATGGTAGAAGGGACATCCAAGCAGATTGCCGTTGAAGAAAGTAAACGGACTCAAGTAGTAAAGGGGCATTTTGCTGAAGAAGGTGAAAAGGCTCAAGTCAAGAAGAAGTCTGTTGTAGAAGTTGACGAAAGTCATAGGGCTGAAGTCGAGAAAGAATCCGTTGAAGCAGATGAAGAGAAAGGGCTGGATGTGGAACAAGGAATGGATTCAAAGAACACTGAAGAAGTGAAGCTGCTCTATGCAGAACAAGGTACTGATTCAAAGGTAGCAGAAAAGCTAGATGCAGAACAAGGCACTGATTCAAAGGTAGCAGAAAAGCTAGACGCAGAACAAGGTACCGATTCAAAGGTGGCGGAAAGGCAAGACGCAGATTTAGAGAATGGGAAAGACTCAGAAGCTGAAACCAAGGACAATGGAGTAGGGGATTCTGAGACTGCGGTTAAAGGTTATGAATCGGTGAGCAATTCTAAAGCGGTAGCTGAGGGCGATGATCAAGTGGAGATTTCAGATGGTGAGGCTGAGTCCACTGATGATATTGAGGAAAGAGTTGTCAGAGTTCCAGCATCGAGGAAATTGGTGGAAGCAGGACAGACTGGAGATGTCGAATTTAAAGTAAAGGGATGCTATTTTCCCGATCGCCCTGTATTTGGGTGTGAATCCAAGGATGCGCCTGTGCGGCAAGTATTTGACGACGCTTCCTGTCGAGGACGAAACGGATTCTCGTTGAAACGATACTTGAGGAGGAGACCCAGTCTAGTGAGAGGAATCCCTGAGATAAGGATAAAACTTCGGAAGAATAAGTTCGGAGTTGTGGCCGACCTGAAAAGATATTTCCGGATGATCGCCATCAAAGATAATGATTGGGACTGCCTCAGGTTTCTTTGGAAGAAAAAGATGGACAACTGATGGTGCAATGATGCAAAGGTTGGAGAAAGTGAGACGCTTTCTAAACAGGGTTGCACTATCCAGATCACCTATGTGAAGAGAGAGCCAATAGAAAAGGACTCAATTGGCAAATATATTCCAAACAATAAGATGCAACTTGTATCGAAGGAAACTGTTTCTGGAGCTGTAATAACGCCAATGTTATACTCCGGCCAGTTCTCCAAAGGAGCAAGTGCCTACTCCAGCGAAAGGTCTTAATTTAGGAGACAAGTCTCCAGAAAAGTCTGGTAAAGGTGCTAAACTGGAAAGGATTGCGAGTCCTGTGGATCATTGGACTATTATATTTGAGTGGTTTGAGATCTCTAGAGAGGATTTCAGAGTCCTATGACTGCTCTAGGCCTGCAGACGATACCTCTAAGCCTGCAGACGATACCTTAGCATCAGATCCTGATTCTTCAGAAGGTAAAGCTCAAGGTTCTCAAGAGGTTCCAGAAATTGCAGTGGAAGATTCTGACGAAAGGTCTGCAATTGAAGATTCTCAACCTTCAGAGCCTCGTGATGTGGAGAGTTCTGAGGTGGGGGCTTCAAGCGATGAAGAGGTAAGAGCTCAAACAAAGAGCCCTAAAGCCATATCTTCCAGGGTACCTTGCATGAAGAAAGAAGAATCCAGCATAGACTTGGAAGAGGAAGACATTGGAAGAAACGAACCCTCTCCGGCCTCAATCACCTTCAAAGCCCTAGAGACCACAGATTCTAAAGAAATTGATCTGACGATTTTGGGCAGCTTTGCGAGAGAACATTGCGCAAAAAGGATTGCATTTGAACAGTCCAATGTTATAAGGACATTGGGTTTGGGATGGATCCAAAGTGAAGACTGTTTCTTATGTGAAGTTCAGTCGTTGGAAAAGACATCGGCGACTACCACGAGCGAAATGCTTTCCTTCATCGCCAAGTTAGAAGATCCCTTAGGATGGTTGGCACCTATCCTTGTAACAGGAAAAATAATGGTTCAAGGTTGTGGATAACGGAATTACATTGGGATGGTCCGATGGATGAATCATTGAGTGAAACATGGACCATTAGAAAGGAATTGAATTTAATAGGAAGTTGGAGAATACCCCGATGGATGGGTCTCGGAAGGAATACCCAGGGAGTAAATTGTATGGAATCGGTGATGCCTTTGAAGACGCCTATGCGGCAGCAGTTTGAATAAGAATTCCCACTGATGATGGTGTCAGTGACTGTTGGCATCAAAGACTAAGTTGGCTCCCATGCGGAAGATGTCAATTCCACGCTTAGAATTGTGCGCGCTCTTCTGCTGACTAGACTAGTGAAATATATAATGGAAGAGTTGGATATCAAAATGGAGAGTGATACCTGTTGGTCCGATTCTACCATGGTCTAGAATTGGTTAAGAACTATGTCTGGAAATCTCCCCACTTTCATCGGCAATCATGTCGCGGAGATTCAAGTTGTCCACAAGTCAGGGAGTGACGCTGTGTTCCTACAGGAGATAAACCAGCGGATGTTGCCTCGCGAGGAATTCTGGGGTCCGAGCTGAAGCAGTCTTCCATCTGGTGGACAGGACCTGCCTGGTTGTCAGCGGAATCCACAGAATGGCCTAGAATGCCTCCTGTGTTTGAGCACCAAAGTCAAACTGAGCTCCTGGGTATTCATGCCATCAGTGAAACACCTTTCTTGGTGGCCATTGGAGAGATAAGCTCGACCTTTGATGGATACCGAAAAGTGGCCTGGATATTGCGCTTTTGCCATAACTGCCGCTACAGCGCGGAGCGATGTCATTCGCACTTAACAACAGCTGAAATGAGAAATGCTCATCGGAGAATACTTCAAGCAATTCAGTACCAGCATTTCAGGAAGGCAATAAGAAGTTTGACCACTTTAGGATCGGTGAAGCGCACTGGCAAGATTTGTGGTTTAGCACCGATTCCTCGACAATCAAGGAATCATTGGAGTCGGCGGTAGATTAAAATGGGTTCCATCTATGGCATATGAACAAAAACATCCTGCGCTATTACCTTCATCAGGAAAGGTGGCTCAGATGATTGATCAAGCAGTTCATATGCGGACTTTGCACGGAAGTGTGCACCTGATGCTGTCCACATGGAGACAGAAGTATTGGATGCTGAGAGCAAAAGATCAGGTGAAAAGATGCATTCGAGAGTGCGTGACATGCTGTCGACAATCGCGTCACTCAAGACCAGCTAATGAGCGATTTACCCAAGTAGAGATTAACACCGGGTAAACCCTTTTCAATCAGTGGTGTAGATCATGCTGGACCTGTGAACCTTCGATTGTCCAAGGGTAGAGGTCGAAAGACGGAAAAAGGCTACATCTGTCTATTTGTGCGCTGTGTGACCCGAGCCGTACATCCTGAATTGGTCACAGATGCCTCTACACCCACCTTCATGTCGGCCTTTGAGCGATGTGTAGCGCGAAGAGAGCACTGCACTCGGCTATATAGTGATCAGGAACAAATTTTGTAGGAGCTGCACGACAGTTGCGTTCACGTTTCTATCTGGCTCAAAATCACTTAAAAGAACTAGCTGCCGTGTTAGCTAATGATGAAATTAAGTGGAAGACCATCTCTCCCAATGTCGACATCAATACGTTAGTATTAATAAAAGAGGAAAGAATGCCCCCTGCAAGGTGGCTAATGGGCAGAGTGGTGGAGACCCATCCTGGGAAGGACGGCCTGGTGCGGGTTGTATCGGTGCGACCATCAGTTGGAGTGCTCCGAAGACCCTTGGTGAAGCTGGTGCTGCTGCCGGTGGCCCCTCCGGATCTTGATGGGACCCATCAACTCGGGGAGGAATGTTAGGGATTATTTTATTATTATTACTCTGTAAATGCTTTTTTTATATTTGACCAGGAGTGCCTGGTCACGTGTGTATGTTTGATTGTATATATAGTGTGCTTGAAAATAAAGTATGTTATGTTGTGTTAAGGAGCTTTGTGAGACTCGTCATTTCACAGTAGTTTAGAGCTCGGAAAGCCGCTTCATTTTAGGACAAGACCTTGGCGCTGCCTATACCTCTAGGTTGAAGAGTGAGCTAAGAGAACCAGCCAGAAAGAAGATTGGCTAACACCAGGTTTACTTTTGACAAAAACCGCCCGGGTACTAATCTCTTTCCATCCCGGTTGAATTATAAAGGGGTTTCTTTTATATATAAAAAAAAATCAAAACAATATACCTGCTATTTCCAATTTTCTCTAGAAGAATTTTAATTTAAAATTATTTACACTTGTACCCACATTTTTCCTCTTCAATATTCGAAAGTTGTTTCTGGTAAATATTCTAACCCGTGTAGATCATGAATAAAACCTTCATTTTTGAAAATTAACTCTATATTTTAAAATATTCAATTTCAAAAGAAACTGGTGTCATCGCGTTTTTATTAAAATATGTTAGATATTGTGACTCTGTAAGCATAACATTTAATCATCATTCAGATAATCTACAAATCATTGCAATATATATTTGATATTTTTAAAATGTTTAACAATAAATTTTAATTTTCAAAAATATTTTAAATATATAAATAATACGGAGAAAAAAATGTAATACCAATCAAGAAAGTTTCTGCTATATTTGTAGAAAATTAAAAATTCCCAAACAGCGGAAACGTATCACCCCAAAGATAAAATAATGCTATAAAGAATATTTTGACCTTAGATGATCAAGACAAGTGGTGGTTATCCCCATAGTGTGTCTGTGGAACGTGCTATCGAGGGCTTTGCAATGGAAATTAGAAAAATCAAAAGGTATGACCTTTGGTATACCAATGGTATGGCGAGAACCGAAAAAAATCCCCATGACGATTATTATTTCTGTGTCTGTACAATCACAGGTCTTAATTGCCAAAAGAAACAAACATTTATCCTGATTATCGTAAAGATAGAGGCTGCCTGGCCGGCATTCATAGATCTTAAAATTGAAGATACTCGGTCAGTAAATCTTTTTTTTTTCTCTCGACGTTTCGACAAAAATCCTTTGTCCTCGTCAGGAGCGCGCGCGCGCAAACAAAAATTTTAATTTTAAAGCCTTGCCAAATGTTCTAATTTTTTTTTTTTTTTTTTTTTTGCTCCTGACGATGAGACAAGATTTTTGTCGAAACGTCGAGTTAATAAAAATATTTACTGGCCGAAGTATCTTCAATTTTAAGATTCATCCTGATATAACATCATCTAGGTAACCTATTCCTCACGACATCGAAAATCCAATTCCTAAAATGGATCAAGAATCCTATACCGAAAAGGATGATCATCATACAGCATTTGCAGATGAACGTCAATTAGAAGACCATGGATTTATTTCAAATGAAAGCGGCATTCTCCGCATTTATTTAATCAAACATCCTTAAATGATCTAGTTAGGGATCTAGGGCTATTAAAAGAAGCAGCATAAATTCTTTAATCAGAATTAAAGCAAAGGAACCTATTGTGTAACCACAAACCAAAATCTCTGTCTATCGTAATAGAGATTTTTTTTTTTTTACTGAAGAACAAGAATTAATGTACTGCAATGATATTGACGACGTTTTAAAACTCTGAAAATTAATTATAATACTACTGCGCGAAAATAGACTTTATTGATTCCTTCTGGACGGAGGAAGCTATATACATAATCTGATTGATGTAAATAATTATATATAAATAATCTTTGTCAGGATTAGAATGACGAATCCTGTATGGGACTTTGATTCCAGTAAAAGGCTTGTTGCTGCTGTTGTATATAGTCACAGTGTAGAAAATACTACACTATACCTACTATTTATAGGTTTCTCTCTGTATTCTTAGTTCTCTTCTCTTCAATTACTCTGTAAACTGGCGAATCCTTTATAGGACGAGAGGTCCTCAATAAAGGCTTTTGTTGTTGTTGTTGTTGTTGATTCCTTCTGAACGAAGTTTGAAGACTTATTTGTTACACTATGGTAGTGTATTACCTCCCCCATACCTGTTGCCCGCTGAACCCAAATGAAACAAACCTATTCAACTCCTAAGGAAATCTTAGAATTGTTATATTTTACTTTTAAATGTTGGAAAGTTTGAGGCGATCTTAAAATTATAGAAATTTTACAGGGACTAGTGCTAAATGAAGTATAATGATGCATTAGCGCGCCATCTGTTATGAAAATTCGAAACTATTATAGACGAGTATGATTCTTTTAAAAATTATACAATATCTACTGCAATTACATTAAGGGCAGTAGATATTGTTTCATTTTTAAAAGAATCATACGTGTTTATAATAGTTTCGAATTTTAATATATGAATTATATTTAGAAAAAATTATCATTGCTATATGGTTTGGTTAATTGTTGAAACTATATAAGAAAACTCTCTTTTGGCTTAAAATATTGATGTTGAAAGCTTTTAACCTTATTCACAATTAAAATTCGAAACTAGTATAAATTTTGAAAATAGTTCTATAAATCTTTAATTAAAAAGGCAAATATTGAATCAAAATATCATTTATTTTACCAATATTTCAGTTGACTGAACGCCAACCTTTATCAAGGTGTTATAACAAATTTAATGTGTGTCAGCAAGTTCTATAAATGTATTTTTAAATACAAATCTCTATATCAGCACAAGAATTTACCAATAAGGAAAAGTGAAAATAAAAGTCAAAATATAACTTCTTGAACAAACCCTGAAATATACTTATTTCAAAAATTAATTCAATCCAGGAACCTGGATTGATAAAAGAGAATTCTTAAAATCAAATCAATTTTTTCTCTTTCGCTTTGAAATATTCGGCCATTTCGATATAAGAAAAAAATATTGGCAAAAACAAATCCCCTCTCACAACTATAATCAATTTGAATAGTTGCTTTATATATCAAATTACGCTGAATTATTGATCAAATAACGTTCCTTTGATTCACTGAAGAATATTGTGTTTTATTTTCGGAAATTTCTTAATCCCAAAGAAATGATTTATAGAACTTTTTCATGAAAATGTTTCTTGTTTTACTCAAATATCTTCTGATCAAAAAGGATTGTAGTGTGTCGATTTATTAAGTCCAGCGATGGCCCAGAAAGTATTTTAAAGTTAATGTTTATTGGTATTACGTATTATCTACATTTTTATAGGAAGTCGATAAAGGAAGACAAAAGGACAACACCCTAGAATGTCTATTGGGTTCTCATTGACTTCCGCCGATCTGCCGCGCCACGCAGCGGTGGCCATTCGTACTATTTCCAGGCCCTTCTTGTATGTTTACCGTCAGCGTGGTTTGTCATCCCAACAGGCTGGAAAGAAGGCTCTCGGCTCCCACAGGATAATCAAATAGGCATTCTAAATATCAGTATA
The DNA here is from genome assembly GCA_030710605.1 of Cordylochernes scorpioides. Taxonomy (NCBI): domain Eukaryota; kingdom Metazoa; phylum Arthropoda; class Arachnida; order Pseudoscorpiones; family Chernetidae; genus Cordylochernes; species Cordylochernes scorpioides. The sequence continues at coordinate 39,825,078 of CP092885.1, read as the reverse complement.
TCTGAATTCAATGGGATACCTTTATTGAATGATAAAAGATTATTGTTCATCTTTCAATGATAATGATTTCTTTTCTAAAGCTAATACTAAAACGTACATTTTTGTTTATCGGAAGAAACATTTGCAAAAGAAACCTGTCATTTCTTCAGGTGTTCCTTATAATTTTTTAACTTGGGTAATATTAAGAAAAAAGGTATTTCCTGATCGTGCAAGTTAAAGTTTCTGATGACTTGCGCCATCTATCGGAATAAATATCAACTAATCGTTGAATTTTAATTATTCCAGAATTGACCAAATACCGTTTCTTGATTAATCAAGAAAACCTAACCACGTGCGCGTTTCGGGCTGTTGGCACTCGTCAGCATAGTGAAAATGGAACCTCAACATTATGTAATATTGTTTTTTAAATATATATCAAAGCTATGCACACAAGTGTTTTTAAACTAACATCAAAAATGTATGAAATAATACTTTAATAGCGACCAACTTTTCAAGACTTTGTCTATTGGATGTGACTATGGAACAATGAGCGAACAATCCCAACCAAAATCTCAGCACAAAACAAGATGCGAAGAAAATTTGAATTATCTCATTTTGTGAAAAATAACATATATATATTCAATAAATTATATCAACTCTGAAAAGCACACTTGGAAAAAAAATCGAAATTTTAGGATATAATGATATAAAAGCTTTGATTTTTCTTTTTTCTGGGCTATTCAAATCTATCAAAATCCCGATACAGTATAACCTCCATGAGAGGACACCCCACTAGAGGACACCTCTCTGTAAAGAACAGTTTTCATTTGCAAAATTACCATTTTTACTATTTAACAATTATCTGGTAAGAGGACACCTCTCCCTAAAGGGCACTTTGGCTCTGCAATAAGGTGTCCTTTACAGGGAGGTTCTACTGTATTAACAAAATGGCATGAAGCAAGATAAAGGTTTGTCAAATTTATATTTCGAAGAATAGCTTCGTTACCTGTAAACTGTGTGACTCAAACTTTACTATCCCAAATATTTCTACATAGTTTTCAAGTCCACGTGGGAATTTATGTCCATCTGCTTCTTTACCAAGAATGAATCTGATACCAACTTGATAAGAAACGTGATTTTTTAAAGCAGTTTGAAGATTAGTATACTTCTGCAAAGAAATGTAGCTCATCCACTACTGTCCAAAGGATGTCCAAGTATTCTTTAAAATAATTCTATCATATAAAAACTCAAAGATCTTTCGAATCTTCTAGAAGGTAAGTCGAAATTTTCTATAATGAAATTTCTTAAGCTCTTAAAAAAATAATATTCATGGTTTTAGCAATGCCAATAAATGTCAGCGGCTCTGAGAAAGAACTTATATTAGGGGGGTCGTTGGAAGGATGGTCTGGCCATATGCTTTAATTTTATTTCTCTTGACGAAGACAAAAGATGTTTAAGAACGAAATACTTGATGAGGAAAGAGTTTCTTTATTACACAAAATTAGATCACAAGCTTTCGGGCACAATCACCCTTCTACTGGTGTAAAACGAGACAAAATTATTAGTGACATTCAGCTATATATATATATACAAAAAGTAAGAAAATAAGACAGATATGTAAAATTGTGCCAGAGAAAATTAACATAATATTGGAGGATCATTCATAAAAGTTAAGCAAAGCAAGTAAATAAACGTATAATACATTCAATACATGGCCATTACAGAAACTAAGTACGAACAACGACTGTTAAACGAAATAAAACAAAATAAAATAGAAATAAAATAAAATAAACCAAAATTGCCATTGACGTGTAAAAGTATAAGTAGGTTATGAAAACTAAATCTTTCAGGTAAAAGATGTTTGTTGAAACTTTGAGAAAATAAAACTTTAACAGGCCAATTTGTATATCCTTTAATGAAATATGAATGCCGACCAAGCAACCTATATCTTCAAGATAAAACATACAAGTACTTGTAACATAGTTCAAATAGAAAACTGCCCCGAATACGCTCATGTTATTGTTGATATTGGTATTGTAATTTGATATGCTGACAAAATGTATTAGTTTACTTACACTTCTATAAAACATATTTTGCAAAAATATAAATAAATATATTAGTATATTAATAGAATTATACTAGTATAAATATTAAAATATACAAGTATCAGAGTCATCAACATTCAATTCTGTCATCGTTTGCTTTTGTGAATGGAATAAATACCCAAATATGGCCATTTCTAATAAACATCGGTGGTTCAGTGGTAGAATGCTCGCCTGCCACGCGGGCGGCCCGGGTTCGATTCCCGGCCGATGCATTTTTTTTTTTTTTTACAATTTTTAAAACTCATTTATATTATTCTATATACAAGTATCATGACCTCGGGCGAAGCCGGGTCATTCTTCTAGTAAAGTATAACACCCAGAATAAATTGAAGAAAACATGGAATTTGCTCAAATTAACTTCCTGTGACATTTAATGAATGTGAAAAATAGTACAAATGTCATATCACATTTTCACTATTTTTTCACATTGTTTCGCGTTCTCACACACTTCTAGCCTTAACTACCCGTTTCATGATTTTTCAGGATCCCTGAATGACCAGTTTTTGGTCGTTGAGGTACAGCTTGCACCACGCTGACGAGGGCCAACAGCCCAAAACGCATACGTGGTTGACTTTTCTTGATTAATCAAAAATGGTATTTGGCCAATTCTGGAATAATTAAAAATCAACGAGAATAATTGATATTTATTCCGATAGATGGCGCCAGCCATCAGCAACTTTCAAGTTGCACAATGAGGAGATGCCTTTTTTTTTCTTTCTGAGTTTAATGAATGATTAAAATTTTAATGCAAAATGTCTTGAAAATAATTAAATTTAAATTATTTTCATATTTTTTATCATTTGTTCCATGTAATAAACTGAACATTTATGTCAAGTTTAATGATATTTCACTGAGATATTCCTTCTGGGTGTGTTTAATGTTTTCTATTAGAATACTGCATAACATTTTCTATGAAGTGTTCTTTGCTATGCTGTAGTAAAGACAGCACCTATCTATATCGGACAAATGAGGAACCGAGTTGAAAGGCAACAGAAATCTCTAAATTTCCTTCACTTATATGAGGGTCGATGGAAAGATGGTCTAAAATAGGGGTCAGCAAACTGCGGCTATTTGGATGTGAAGCTGTTTATATACGAGGGCCATCCAATAAATAAGTATACCTATTTTTTTCTGCGAACGAAACGTTGTAAAAATTAGTTAGTAGTGTAAGAAATGGTCACTAGAATGCGTTGGAAGCGAGTGACCTTCAAAATCACGCTACTCGTACGCGCAAGTCCGTAGCGCTTCAGTTTCCATGGAGCTACCACTGGTGAACGTGTCCACTTGCGAACTCCGTTCTGTAATTCGTTTTTTTTTCACGGCGAAAAATGAAACTGCGGTCAATATTCATAGCAATTTAGTGTCAGTGTATGGTGAAGGATGTATGAGCATCCAAATGGTTCGCCGATGGCGTTCATGGTTCTTGAAAGGACGGCAAAGCGTGCATGATGACGAGCGAAGCGGCAGGCCCGTTACGCTACGGACAATGCAGCGGTTGCTGCTGTTCGGAATGTGGTGGAAGCAGATCGCCGCGTCACCATTGACGAAATAATGATTCGACTGCCTCCTGGAATCAACAAAACGACAAAGCATGGTGTGGAGAAGCCTGAGGTAAGTGCACCAAAAAAGGCGAAGGTCACAATCTCTTGCAGGCAAAGTTATGGCTATCGTCTTTTGGGACTGTAAGGGTGTTTTATTGGTTGACTACCTGCCCCCAAACACTACGGTTAACGCTGCGAGGTACTGCGAAGTCCTCACTAAACTCAGAGCTGCAATAAAACGGAAACGTCCTGGACTTTTGTCTCGGAAAGTGTTACTCGTCCATGGCAATGCTCGCCCACACGCAGCTCGCACGACCCAAACGTTGCTGGAAAACTTCAAATGGAAAATTTTCACACATCCACCTTATTCTCAGGATCTTGCCCCAAGCGACTTCCATCTTTTTCCAGCACTCAAGTTGCACCTTGGAGGCAAGCACTTTGCGAATGATGACGAAGTGCAGGCGGAGGCGAACCACTGGCTACGAAAACAGGACACGGCTTGGTACAACAGTGGTATCAAAAAATTGCTACAACGGTACCAAAAATGTTTGGACAGAAATGGTGATTATGTAGAGAAGTAGTCTATGAGTTGTATAATGAAAATGAAATAACTGCATAATTGTAAATAATGTTGGTTATTTGTTAAAAAATAGGGTAACTTATTTATTAGATGGCCCTCGTAGTTCCATACGTAAATATTATTTATGTGAGTACTATTTATTGTTGGCAAGAAAAAAAAATGTGGCTCTTTAAAAACTTTGAAATTTTGTAAATTGTAATTTTTGACTCTTTAAAAACTTTGAAATTTTGTAAATTGTAATCTTTTGACTCTTTCGACTCAAATGTTTGCTGACCCTTGGTCTAAACTGTTGGTTTTCGCTCGCTACGACCCAGGTTCGATTCCCGCATTGGGCACTTTTTTTCTGATTATAAAAAAATGCTCCAATGGCCCTGATTCTTGCAAAAGTCCAACCCCACCAGCGAGTGCAAATAATCAAACGGGGCTCTGACATTTTTGTAAATGCAAAGTCGAACTGCTTTTCACATGTGTAGACATGTGGTGCACTTACAATAAAAACAGTCGCCTACCTCTAACCCACCATGATTATCATGACCTGCACCACGTGTACTAGGGATAAGCGAAGAAGAAATCATATTGTTATTGTACCTACACACAAGACATCAAAGCCCTGATTATATACAGAGTTTCCTTTTTGGGGTTGAACACAGGCAGGATTCCTGGTTCAATTAAGGCAATTGATTTAGAAAAAAAATCTGAAATATAAATTCAAATCCGAGACATATTTGGCTATGAAAAACCAACGGGTTAAAGCTCCAGGCCTAATACATTAATCCTTTTCTTCCATAATTTTCCCATAGCTTACCTAAACACAGTCTTACCAAGACACATGGTGCACTTACAGTAAAAGCATTCGCCTACCTCTAACCCACCATGATTATCATGACCTGTACCACGAGTACTAGGGATAAGCAAATGTATATATACTAGACGAATGGCCCGGGCAACGCCCGGGTTTTACCCGAGTGCGTATATATTTTAAAAACGTTTTAATTCAAATACTATTCATTACAATTATAAATTGGCGCCATGGATGTCACTCTTGTGAAACGTCCCGTTCCAAACTGTGTGTTTTTAAAATGTTTTAATTAAAATACTATTCGTTACAATTTTAAATTGGCGCCGTGGATGTCTCTCTTGTGAAACGTCCCGCCCCAAACTGTGTGTGTCTTGAAAATATAAAAATAAAAATGTGAATTTTCATAAAGATTTCATCATGTCGATTTTTTTTTTTTTTGCATTTCACCTACTAAATTAACTTTATGAACGGAAAAATATGTCCAGGGTAGCCTAGTGGTCATGGCATCTGCCCGGTAAGCGGAAGGTCGTGTGTTCGATTCCCATCCCTTGACACTTTTTTTATTTTATCCATTCTGACCAAAATCTATCCGTGAACTTCACACAGTGAACTTCACACAGACAGAATAAGGCAATTATATAAGTAGATATTTTACTAACATAGAAGAAATATAATCTATTAAAATATATATATATATATATATATATATCCTGATCGTGCAACTGAAAGTTGCTGATAGCTTGCGCCATCTGTCGGAATAAATATCAACTAATCGTTGATTTCTTAATTATTTCAGAATTGTTCAAATACCCTTTCTTGATTAATCATCCCCTCTCTCACCTGATCCCAGTACAATTTCACTAGTGTTTGTGTGTACGCAATGTTTTAATATACAATGCGTGTTGAATTTTGAAATACTTGGCGGTGTTATAAACCCCAAGTACACATGGTACAGTTCATGATAATCATGGTGGGTAGTTAGGGAGTGCTTTTACTGTAAGTGCACTACATGACATATGCAAAGAAGCTTGAATTTTGCACTTACAAGTGTGTTAGAGTCCCTTTGGTTACGTGCACTCATTTGGTGGGATTGGACTTTTGCAAAAATCGGGGGCCATTGAAGCAATTTTTTTTTTCTTCAGAAAAAAAAAAAAAGAAGTGCCCAATGCGGGATTCGAGACCGCGAGTCATGGCTGTCTCGAAATGTTATTGGACATAGACATGAGCTTCAAAGTTCGTTTAAAATATATTTTCCAAGAATTCAGCTTCAGTACCGGTTTAAAATCAAAACAGTCAAATACAATATTACAAGAGAAAGAATCGCCAGATATGGTATATAGTACCCAATCTGTTTCCCACCTTTGAAAAAAATTAACTTCCCAAATTTCCACAAACTTTCATCTGTGTTTGAGGAATTTTAGATGGTTTCTGCCTTTCTCTGCATTATTAGCAATCATCCTTTTCTCACAACTAATTTGTATACAGAGATTAAAAAATATATAATGATCACATTCATTCCATAAAAAAATTCTAATAATGTAAATATCTACATATATATATTACTAGCCGAATACCCGGGCAACGCCCAGGTTTTACCCGATTAAATGTTTTTATTCAAATACTATTCGTTACAATTATAAATTGGCGCCGTGGATGTCACTCTTGTGAAACGTCCCGCTCTTAACTTTGTGTCAGAGAAGCGATATTTTTATAAAGAGATGATCTGGCTTTGTGTCTTCTGCTCGAATGAATATTTTTGACGTGACAACGTCTTAAATTAGGTTGCGGCTGGGAGTCACTTATGAAAAAGTGTAACGCCCGGTAACGTTACGATGAGTCACCGAACGAGAGTGCTGCGCTAGAGAATTAGGCGCATTGAATCGGCGCATGCTTGTCTCTGTCTTTGTCTTTCTCGAACGTTCTTGGCGTTGGAAAAACAAGAAAGCGTCATAATACAAGTTCACACGTGTGGTTAAAGTATCGTCAGCTGTGTCTGTAGTGAAAATGTGGAGTGCTTAGATTCGTCATTTACAACAACTACAACAATAAAGGTAAATAATTGTACACTGATATTTCATTATCGTAAACTATGATTGATTGATTAATTGTTAGATTGACACAAAAGTTGAGAAACTGAGTTTATAGGTTATGTCATACTATTGATAAATGTTGATAGTGTTAAGTAAATTATTAGTTTAAAATTAATTAATTAATTAATTATTATTTTACAAATTTTAAATAGTTTCAAATTTATTTAGCAAAAATTTGAACCTTCGATCTGAATAAATGTTTTGATTTTCGAATTGATTATTTAAAATTACAAATATTAAGAAAAAGTGGCAGATATAAGAAAACTTTATTTAAACTGTGTTGAGCAAGAATTTTAACATCTAATATAAGTAAATGTTTTAATTTTCAACTTCATCATTTACAATTACAAATTTTATTTAATTTCAAAATTATTTAGCAAAAATTTGAACCTTCGATCTGAATAAGTGTTTTGATTTTCAAATTGATTCTTTAAAATTAAAAATGCATCCATTCAATTTCAAATGTTCAACAGGAATCACCACTCTCAAAACAATGGAAACGGTGCCTTCAACTTCCAGTACTTCAATGGAGACGGAGGATATCGTGCCGTCAACGACTGCAGTACCTTTCGTTGTTCCACACACCACCTCTACCGCCAGAACGAATGCTCAGCGACAACGTGAGTACAGACTACGAAAAGCATTGACCAGAACTCCTGAACAAGTAAGAGCCTTTGCAAAAGCGGCTGCGGAGAGGCAACGCAGGTTCAAGCTACGTAAATCTGCTAACATAGCCCTCACCAGCGGTACGTCAGAGTCACCTGCTTCAACGTCTTGTTCTGTGGTGGAGAGAACAAGCGTTCCTGTCGTGGCGGAGAGAACGAGCGTTCCCCTAACTAACGCTCAACGGCAACGTGCATTCCGACAACGTAGAGCAGCATCTTCTCGGACTGATGTACAACCGACTACTTCTTCAAGCCAAACAGCAATACAACTGGAACAATCCACCTGGTATACCAAATGGTCATCGTCAATACGGAGATTTCAATCTACTTTCCTGGACAACGATTTTGGCCATGCTTGCAAGGCCCAGGGTGGGACGTTTACTACAATTGTTTACAAGTACTCCTCAAAACAACCACAGCAATTGGTATATGTAGCCATGAGCCGCGTCACAAGTATCGACGGATTGTACATCATAACAGAAAAGGACTCTCCATTGGTTTTCAAACATGGCCGAGATGGAAACGACTCACAGACTACTCGAGATATTCGCAATGAATACTTACGACTTCGTGGACACACTCTAGACACAATTACCAAACAAGCCGTAAAATTCTGTGACGACGCAACCGACGCTGGACAACTTATTGTAACGAACATCAACTGTCAAAGTTTAAGTGCCCATGCCGCGGACATTGAAACAGATACAGTGATACCACGATCAGACTATTTAGTATTGACTGAAACGTGGATGCGCGACACTTGTGAACCAACTCCAATCAAGGGTTATGAGTGCGTATCCAGGGAAAATAATCGACCTAACTCAGATACCAACGCGGCTGGTGGAGTGGCGATCTATCGTAAATTATCATCGACATCTACGGCGGAAGTGTTCCAAGTTGCGATTACAGACGTAACTCGTGTCATTAAAACCAAGGGTGACATGTGCATGACTGAAGTTACTTGCTTCGCCGCTAATACTAGCTTCAAGTTTATACTCGGTGCTGTATATATTCATCCAGGAGCTAGTATGCAGGATATTGGAATGTTACTATGGCAAGGACTCGGTCCGTACATTCACAACAGCCAGTACGTGCCACCGTTCGTGCAAATTGATTCTAGTATACCGATTCTTCTGTGTGGTGATTTTAACAAAAACGTAAAGCCTGACAACTCGTTTCTTAATTTCATGAAAAATACGTATAATCTTGATTGCGTATCAAACGTTTCTAAGTCAACTACGTTAAAAGGAACAACTATCGACTTGACTTTCGCAAGACACATTACAGCAGAAACACTTCCTTTCATTTCATATTTCTCCTATCATCGTCCTATCCTCAACAAAATCACTCAAATAGGAAATAGTTAAGTTTAAGTTTACATGTACAATGTTTTAGTAAACAAAATATATTTCTATAGTTAAAATTTGTGCAATTCTTATTTTCATTCAATTCCTTGTTCCTATTGTGCAATTTAATTATATTCATATCAATAAATATTCTACCGTTGTCACGTAAAATCTTCGCCCGTAAAACCGACTTTACAGGCAACCATTGTTTTTTTTTTCTGTTAGAATTTTGTTCCTGCACACTAAAAATGAACTGGCTTCACCCGTGGTCTCAGCTTTTTGGAAATTTTCCCGATATAATTTTGTATCTGATAATCAAACATGATACAGCAATATTGTCATCATCATTTTCTGACTAAAAAAACAACTATTTTTCTCCAGAACCTGTCAATTTTATTTTTATTGGCTAAAAATCCGATAAATATATTTTCCAGATTTTTCTCTATGTCCTGTCAAAACATGTTTTACATGTATATTAGGTCAGCTGATATTACCTCCCATCTTCACCGCTAGAGGCGCTGCTTGCGAGCGCAAAGGCAAATTTGCAACGCAATTTGCAAATAACTCGAAGAATATTCGGGATAGAGACCTGAAATTTTCACTATAAGTTTTTCCATATTCTACTCTATATACTGTTAAATTTTCAGTCAGATTAGTTACGTATTGTGGACGTGTATAGCCGACATAGATACACACATACATACATACATACACTGACTTATATATATATAGGAATTCTCTAGTTTTTTGTATAGAAGCCTGTTGAAGGACGTCATAGTCCGAAAGCTTACACCGCACAATTAAAAAGCTTTGATTCCTTCTTCCAATTCAATATTACAGAGATATGGTAGATTAAACTGGCGAAATTACTGAGGGACTTCACCACTGTTGAGCCAGGCCCTTTCATTAATTTATCATTACAGTAAGGGCAGTAGAATTTTTTTTTTTAAGAATCATACGCGTCAAAAAAAAGTGTCTTATAAAAGATGGCACGCTAATGTAATCTGTTAATACGTACCGTCTCGTAACATCATCTTATGTATCTAAAACTTTTCAACTTTAGCAATCAGAAACGGATCGTGTGTGTTGTAAATATTTAAACATTACTTCTTTTTTTTTTAAACTTCACTCAATTTTGTAAATATATTGTTTTCCTTGTGAGAGGATATATTAACATAATATATAGAGAGTATAATAAACATAGGTTTCAATGGTTATAACAAGATAAGTGATTGTTATAAGTGAATATTTGATGTCTTATTGTACATTCCGCCGCCTACGTGGTAGAGCACTCACGTTCAGGAGTTTTTCAACTGCTGGGAGAAGGGCTTCCAACTTCTGTGCACCTGTGCAACAAACATTTCCATGTTAAATACCTTCCTTACAACATCACCTGTGTGTGTGTTGTGATCCCTTGTATAATTATATATACAGGGTGTACCAGGTAAATTGGGACTAACTTTGACAGTCCATAAAACAAAAACTACTTGAGATTAAAAACTTGTGTTTTTTTCATTACGTAGCCATATTCATGTAAAATGCAACAGTACATGTGTGCGCAGTGTAGTGATGAAGAGTAACCGAGAATTTGAAAATCGAGCTGCCATCATCGTTGCTCTGCGCGCCGGAAGGAGCCCCAAAGAGATAGTGGATTTTCTTAAGTTGCCCAAAACCACTATTTATCGTGTCAAGAAGCAGTTTGATGAGGCCGACAGTAACAAAGAGGGGATAGCTACAAGGAAAAAGCACTCGCGTCGATCGGACAGGGTAAGAGGCGAAGAATTTGTCAAAAATGTCAAGGAGAAGATTGATGGAAACCCTGGGAAGAGCATGAGGGCCATAGCCAAGGAAATGGACGTTGGCTCTATGACAATTGTCAGAACTATCCATGAGGACCTTGGTCTCAAGTCTTATGCCCTTCGGAAAGGTCAGTTGCTGACTGAGAATATGAAGAATAACAGAAAAGGAAAGGCTGCTGCCCTCCTCAACAACCTGAAACACGACTCTTTTGGCATGCTAAGGTTCTTCTCTGACGAAAAGAACTTTGACGTGGACCAAAAGGTAAATCCCAGGAATGATCGCTGGATCTGTAAAGACCCCTCAGAGATACCTGTCGTGATGCACACGAAATTTCCTGCCTCCGTAATGGTCCTTGGCGTTATCAGCAGTGAAGGTGATGTCATGCCTCCCCATTTCTTTGAGAAGGGCCTTAGGATGAACGCTGACACCTACATCAATGTTCTGGAGACCGTTGTGAAGCCTTGGATGGACATGGTGGCCGCAGGAAGGAAGTATGTCTTCCAACAGGACTCAGCTCCAGCCCATAAGGCAAAAAAGACACAATCGTGGCTGACACTTAACGTCCCTAGTCACTGGGGTCCTGATATTTGGCCCCCTAATTCTCCAGATTGCAATCCCCTCGACTACTATGTATGGGGCGTTGTTGAGAGAGATGTCAACAAAGCTCCTCATACCACCATCCAGTCTGTCAAGAAAGCAGTTCACACGGTGATGACCCAAATGGACAAGGTCATCGTCGCCAAGGCCTGTGCTTCATTCCGCACTCGCCTCGAGACTGTTGTAGCTAATAATGGAAACTACATTGAATAAATAAAAACTATATCCTTTTATCTACTACTGTGTCAAATTTCATTCGGATATTTTAATTTTTACTTGCAAAAAATTTCAGTTAAAATACCATTGTTGAAATTCCCAATTTACCTGGTACACCCTGTATAGAGAGAGAGATTTATAATGCCAGCTGATAAAGTTCATAAAACAACGAAAACTGACGTTTGCTGGACATGCAATGCGCGGATCAGCAGGAAAGACATTGCTGACAGTGTTGGAGGGAAAGCTCCAGGGGAAGAGATCGAGGGGAAGGAGACGACCGGGATACACAGACAATCTAAAACAATGGACTGGACGACACGAGGAGATGAAGAGGATGGCGGAGGAAGTATGGAGAGACCATGTGGCCCACCCTCAGTAGAGGAAGACATTGAAGGAGGGAGATATGGAGAGACCATGTGGCCCATCCTCAGTAGAGGAAGGCATTGAAGGAGGGAGATATGGAGAGACCATGTGGCCCACCCTCAGTAGAGGAAGACATTGAAGGAGGGAGATATGGAGTCACCAGTCGGCCCACCATCAGTAGAAGAAGACATAGAATGAGGGAGATATGGAGAAACTATGTGGCCCACCCTCAGTAGAGGAAGACATTGAAGGAGGGAGATATGGAGAGACTATGTGGCCCACCCTCAGTAGAGGAAGACATTGAAGGAGGGAGATATGGAGTCACCATGTGACCCACTCTCAGTAGAGGAAGGCACTGAAGGAGGGAGATATGGAGAGACCATGTGGCCCACCCTCAGTAGAAGAAGGCACTGAAGGAGGGAGAAGGGAGAGACAATGTGGCCCACCCTCAGTAGAGGAAGGCATTGAAGGAGGGAGATGGGAGAGACCATGTGGCCCACCCTCAGTAGAGGAAGGCATTGAAGGAGGAGGAGATATTTATAACCCAGGGAGCACAGAACGCCAACTACCCGGGGAGTCCAGCTCACTAGTATGGACTAGTGTTGAGCGCTTTTACTCGCGTGTTGTTTTGATTGCTGAGTTGAACCAGTTGACCAGGAAGTTCCATGCTGAGGTTGAGTCTGGATGGCTGGCCATAGATGTAGAGTTGAGGTGAGTCAGTACAAGCAGGAATATACGGCGAATAGTAATGAGATTTATTCAAATTGAATTGCCAATATGAAAAGGAATGTATCTTTATTTTCTGCCATTCGTTCCGTTTGTTGTGTTGCGTCAAAATTGGGTCGAGATCTCCGCCAGCATAATCCCTCCAGTGTTCTTCTCGGTGATAGATACTCGTATTAGTATTATGTCGCATCCTCTTTAAAAAATGCGGTGATTTTTCTATATAACTTCTCAAGAGTCGAAGAGAGTTTAAGAGATATTTTAATTTTACTGTATAGGAATAAGTCATTCGTGGCAAGTTCAAGTATGGGGCCTAAGGAAGTATAGGAATTTTGTTCTTGGCCAAGAAATACAAAACTGCAACAGCCCTGTGAGGTCTGGCATTACCGTGGTGGAGAACCCAATCCTGAGAATCCCATTTTTCTGGCCGTTTCCTCTATATGGCTTCACGTAGCCGCCTCAAAACATAGGTATAGACAACCAGGTTTATCCTTTAGGAACAAAATAATAGTAGACCAGCTCTTTATTATAAAAAAAAATGTTACCAAAATAGCCTTTAGTTTGGATTTTGAGAAGCGAGCTTTCTTTGGTTTAGATCAGGGATCGGCAAACTTTTGAGTCGGAAGAGTCAAAAATTACAATTTACAAAATTTCAAAGGTTTTAAAGAGCCACAACATTTTTTTTTTTTTTTTGCCAACAATAAATAGTACTCGCATAAATAATATTTACGTATGGAACTATATAAAGAGCCGCAGCTTTACATCCAAAGAGCCGCAGTTTGCCGACCTCTGGTTTAGATTCTTCTCAACCGTGCCATTCTTTTGATTGGCATCTGGTTTCTGGGTTATAACCATAACCCTACGTCACATCGCCGTTATCACTTTCTTAAACCATTATCTGTGACCATTTCAAGCATCATCTCACATGTTTCTCGGCGTCTTTGTTTCTGTTCGAGTGCGAAATATCGAGGGACAAATTTGAAGAATTTCTTTACCATTTGCAGAAATTGTCGTGAATAATGGAATGAACTAATTCCATCGGAAGACCCGTTATCTCAGAAAGTTCCTGTATGCCAACTTTTCCATTTTAGTTAATTTGTTTGATGTGAAAAAAATAGTACAAAGTGAAATTGTGTACTGGGATCAGGTGGATAAATTAAGAAAAAGAAATCCCCTGATCGTGCATTTAAAAGTTGCTTGATGGCTTGCGCCATCTGTCAGAATAAATATCAACTATTCGTTGATTTTTAATTATTCCAGAACTGGCCAAATAAGCCATAATTGGCCTTTTTCTTAATTTGTTTGCTGTGTTTTTATTTATGTTTACTTATCTATCTCTATATTGGATTGAGCTTCGCGTGTGCGTCTTTACACTTTTAAAGCGGCTATACCAATTATAAATTGCTGTTTTCTCACATTTCAAGTCGTACCGTTGGGCTACAAGTTGGTTGGTCTAATCGGAGGATCGCTCGATATTTGGATAGGAGTGATGCCGTTATTGGAGGATGTTGACAAGGTTGGCTGAACTATGGCCGGATACAGCGTCAAGATGGTCGACCTAGACTGAACGTGACGACGAGCAATCGTCAGAGCGGTTCTTACATCACATATTCGTCATTAACAATGATCCGACGTATAACTGGGGCCTCTGTATTAATAGGTAACTCAGAAACGACAGCCTTTAACCTGGGAACACCGACAAACACGTTTTCCAGATGCCAGATGGGCGCCAGATTCATTCAACCTGGGAATCGAATGACTGTAGTAGAATTGTCTTCAGTGACGAGTCCTTCTTCGAATGACGTGTCTGGAGACGTCACATGGCCCGACCACTGAGAGTTAGGTTCCGAGCTGCCATTTCCTTTGGTTGTCATCCGCAGCATACTTAAAGCATGGAGGTACGTCAGTCAACGTGATTCAATGCCCAGTTACGTTGGCCTTCATATCAGAAGGCTAATGGTCGACCACACAGGGCAATAGTCTCAACTGCTTGATTTCGTCCTTGCCCAACAGTAACTTGACCAGAAAAGGTCGCCGGAACTCTCCCCAATTGAGCAGATCTAGTGTTTAATAGGCAGGGCTCTCCAAATTGCTCGGGTTCTTTTTGATCTAACGTGAAAATAGGAGAGAGTTTGTCAAGATATCCAACAGAGGAGCACCAACTTTATTGATCAACGCCACGACGAATAATTCTATATACAGTTACGAGCGTCATTCCTCATCTCTGTCACGGTTTGCTTTTTTTTTTTTTTTGGAATGGCGCCCTCCTATTGGGAGGTTCTACTGTATAAGAAAACATTTATGCATGAAAGTTTCCTTCACACATAAAACAAACTTCTACTATCCTTACTGCGAATAAAAAATATTGGAAGGGCCTTGGCTCATCAGTGGTGAACCCTCCCAGCGGTTTCGCCCATTTAATCTACTAGGCCGCTTTGAATGATTCTGCTTATATATTCTACATTGAAGGGTGGAATCTTAGAAATGGTATTAAAGTAAATTCTACTGTCCTAAAAACTTATGTCCATAATTTACTTGAATACTATTCCTAGATTCCAGCCTTCAGTGTAGCATAATATAAGCAGAATCGTTAATATAGTATTAGAGCTCTAAAAAAGAGGACTGGTAGATTAAATTGGCGAAACCGCTGGGAAGGTTCACCACTAATGAGTCAAGCCCTCCCAATATATATATATTTTTATTGCAGTAAGGATAGTAGCGAAGTTTGTTTTATGTATGATGGAAACTTTTCTGCTTAAATGTTTTCTTTCCTTTAAGGTTTGTTAGGCACAGGTTACCACAAGTAGTGATATTTCCCATTGCTCCACACCATTGGTACAACAAACAGCATATCGTTCCTTTTCTTTTAAAAGTAAGCTTACCTTGCTGGCATAAGTTTGTAAAGATTGTAAGTTTGTGAATTCAAAAATCGTTGCTAATGCAATTCTTAAAAAAAAAAAATCCAAACCTAAAAAGAGGCGTTGATTAGATGGAGGAAGAGTAAGTATACATATGTAATTTTATACACTGTCCTTTAAGTAGGAATTTCATCCATTACATCAATTTGAACTACATAAGTAAATCTTGGGTGACATTATAAGGCCATAGTCTCAGTCAAAAGTCCTCATCAATTTTTCGTTATAGTATCATCTCCATTTATTTAGAAATGTATTTTTATATCTGGAAAATATTGTAATCTACGGTGGGGACTTCGTGAGCCCCGAGCCGCTCCCGTGAACAGGAAATTCTGAAATGTGGCTGACTAACGGGCAATGGCACACCCCCTTTCCATGGAGCATGGACAAGACACCACCACCATTTCTGGAAAATATTGTGCACACCATTTTTATTTATGTGTGAAATTTTATCCACCCCACATCAACTATACGTTCTCTTGTTTTAAACGTTTTAGAAATGTTTTTTTTTTTTACTTATCCTTTTAGTCTAAATTAGACAAGATCTTGGAGGTCGTGCTCGTAAAGAAGCTCAAGAACTCTTCTTGGTTCTCTGTACAGGGATCTTTTGTCCTTTCCAATGCAATTTAGTAAATGTTGGGGAGTGGCCTCTTCGGTTTTGCACCTAGTGCACATGGGGAAGCTTTTGGCTCCCTCTTTATAGACTAGAGGGCGCAGGTGACCAGATTTCCATCTGGAAATGTGTGATGTGTCAAAGTCTAGTTTTTTTTTTTTAAACCAATTTCCTTATTAGTGGCGGTGGTACATGTCATGTAGTACATGTCACTAGTTAGTAGTAAGCCACTGTTTTTACTGTAAGTGTGCAACATGTCTACATATTGTAGCAGGGTATTCATTTTTTTATTAACAGAATATCATTTTTAATGCTTTGCTACTTTAATTTTGCTACTTTGTAAACTTCATCATTGCATATCCTTTTTTTTATCATGCATAGTTTGTTCTTGCCTTAAATAAATTGTTGTGTTATATTGGAGTCAAGCATCAGTATCACTATAAAAGGAAGTTCCAAAAATGCAATATAACAGCGGTATGGTAGATTAAACTGGCGAAACCGCTGGAAGGGTTCACCACTGATGAGCCAGGCCCTCCCTTTAATTTTTCCATTGCAGTAAGGACAGTAGAAATTGTTTTATTTTAAAAAGAATATTACGCCTCTAAAATAGTTTTGTAATTTGATAACAGATGGCGCGCTAGTGCATCGTAATATTGGGGTTTGCCTTTCCTAATTTTCCCTGTTGCATTATGTAGTAATCAGTTCGAATTTTGCACTTAGTATGTGTTTAGACTTGGACTATGGTTGGACTTCTACAAGAATCGGGGGCCATTGAATCATTTTTCTTCAGGAAAAAAAAAGCGTCCAATCTTGGGTCGTGACTTTTAAATCGAGCACTTATGCCATTCCTCCATTGACCATCATTCTTGGTAAACGTGTTTATAAGCTCGGCTCAAAATATAATATTCGTTTTTATTTAATTACGATAGAACCTCTCTGTATAGGACACCTAATTGCAGAGCAAAAGTGTGCTTTAGGGAAAGGTGTTCTCTTACCGGAGAGTGTCAAAATAGTAAAAATGGTAATTTTACAAATGAAAACTGTCCTTTGTAGAGAGGTATCCTCTAGCAGGAGTGTCCTCTCATGGTTCTACTGTATTTGTTTCCAAAGAAGTTTAAGCAAAAAAGTGGTCAACCTACCTTATGATTTTGAGTATGTATGTTTAGACACATATAGTTTAAAGACATAGGATTGCTACTTGGTATATGCTACAGAGGCTTGGTTTTCTTAAAAGTAGAAACGAACGAAGCATTTAAGATACTCAACTCTCTACAGATAATTTTTTTTATCATTTCCTTATAAATCAAATAAAACAAGTTATCACTTTGATAACAGAATGATTACATCATAAATCAAACACACTTACCTTTATCTCTGGATAACTTTTACATATCTATATTCTCTTTTCTATATAAATAAAGATTCCTCCCCCGTCAAACTAGATGCCATCTATTGATCCTTGTTGGATCCTATAGTTAATAATTTCCTTAAATTCAATTTTAGGTATGCAAATTAAGTCAAAATCTCTAAATTCAATTGTACAATATAAATCTTTAATATGTAAATTTTAAAGCAGTCAACATGTATGTAAATTTACAGTTTAGTTAGGTCATAGTTGCTCTTTCTCCCTCTATCACTAGAATCAAAATCTTAATAAAATTCCTGTATTCCAAGTGGTAAAATGCTTCATTGTAATCATTATGATAAGGTACAATTTAGATTATAAACACAAGGTAATAAGACCTAATCCAAATAAATAAAAAGTGTGTGGCGTTTTGGCAACAGCATTGTTACCATCTTCAGACAAAAGTACAGAAAAAATTCAGTACTTTTGTCTGAAGATGGTTATAACGCTGTTACCGAAAGGTCACACACTATTTATTTGGATTTGGTCTTATTACCTTGTGTTTGTAATCATTAATTGAACATTCAAGCCACTACAACCGTCATTACAGCGGCCTCAGTTTGGTGACAAGGCCACAACACCAGCTTTGGTGTTGACATCTATTATGACAAGAGAGATGACCTTTATTGACAACTAGACGAATGACCCGGGCAACGCCCGGGTTTACCCGATTAAATGTTTTATTCAAACACTATTCGTTACAATTATAAATTGGCGCCGTGGATGTCACTCTTGTGAAACGTCCCGCTCCAAACTTTACATGTACATTAGGTCAGCTGATATTACCTCCCATCTTCACCGCTAGAGGCGCTGCTCGCGAGCTAAGTGGAATAATTTGAATATATAGTTTTAATAATTGATTTATATATTTTTTAAATAGCCTATCGTCTTCCCTGTATTTTTTTACCTATGTATGGAAATTTTGGTTTGAATTAGTGAACTACTGCGAATTTGTATACCGGACATACAAACAAACAAACATTGATTTTTATATATATAGATATCCTCCTGGAAAATTTTCCATCTATATTCTCTATTAGTACACAAAATTTGTGCCACAGCCCTATAAAAGATTTTAAAAATCACTGACTGATCATTCCCACACACAATAGGTAAGTTAAACATTCATAGAACTACTAATTTAGATATCAGAGTTAAAAAACAAAGCAAATACACAGAAATAGAACGTTCAACTATGTTGATAAGAAAGTGAAATAATTTTGCTTATTTCCTGTTGTTGCTTATTCCTCAAGTTGTTTAAACTATCTCCATTAGGTCCCATTGTCTCAGCTTCTCTATTATCGTCCTGGGGTTGCTTATTTCCTAACAATTGTAAAACTCCCATGAAGGAACCACCTTTGTAAATTGTCCTGATTTAATCAAACTCGAATGTCATGTTTTGGATGAGACCTCTAGTGGGAAGATTGTAATGGAGAGATTAGTAGCATTTCTCAGCAATCCTAGTTGTAGACATCATGGAGAAGGAAAGAGGGGTGCTGTTGGTCTGAAGACCTGGAAGTACCACTCAATGTGACTTTGGTCTCCTGACATGGAGTGTAGCCGCTCCTATGGAGAACAGACGCTACCAATTGATACATTAGCCGGGTATGTAGCACAGGGTGGCCCTACCAGGAGTTAAACTCCCGTCGTCCTGTGCTACCCATTTACACCCTCCCGCCAATTTGAGGATGTAGGATAGGATCCTATCACAATAATCCCTAATAATAGTAGCAACAATTATATAATAGTCACAAAGCAATAACGTGCCATCTATACATATAAAATGGAAGGATTTAAAAGCACGAATGTTTCTTTTATACATAATACAAACTTCTACTGCCCTTACTGCCATCTATACATATAAAATGGAAGGATTTAAAAGCACGAATGTTTCTTTTATACATAATACAAACTTCTACTGCCCTTACTGCGATGAAAAAATATATTGGGAGGGCTTGGCTCATCAGTGGTGAACCCTCCCAGCGGTTTCGCCAATTTAATCCACCAGACCGCTTCTCAGAGCTCTAATACTGTATTGGACGATTCTGCTTATATACGCAGCACTTAAGGATGGAATCTCTGGAGCTCTGAGAAGCGGTCTGGTGGATTAAATTGGCGAAACCGCTTGAGGGTTCACCACTGATGAGCCAAGCCCTCCCAATATATTTTTTCATCGCAGTAAGGGCAGTAGAAGTTTGTATTATGTATAAAAAAGAAACATTCGTGCTTTTAAATCCTTCCATTTTATAATTATATAATAGTATTTAGATACAATAAAATAAGACCTATTCCAAATAAATAAATAGTGTGTGACATTTGGGTAACAGCGTTGTTACCATCATTAGACAAAAGAATCGTGCTGTTATTGAAACGTCACACACTATTAATTTATTTGGATTAGCTCTTATTTTCTTGTAGCTATAATCCAAATTGTGCTTTATCATAATTATTATCATTATGATTGTTATATTTTTAAAATAGGAAAATGGTCAAGTGTTGATATTTAAAAGATATATATATTCATATCCTGACTGTTTACATGAACATTTTAGATGGCAGAGTGTATAGTGGGGGGAAAATCGACTAAATGTTAATTTAACTTTTTCCTTGATGTTTAGTCAACCCATTTTCTTGATGAATCAAGAAAATCCTACCAGACGTCAGAGGGGAAGGATGTCCATCTCCAATCAGAGACCGACACAACCAATGTTATAAATCTCTCTTGTTTATACTATCTTTCCCGGCTCACTATCCCTTTCTCTCCCGGGTATCTGTTTTATTGGCACCATTTTATAGTTACACATGGGTTTGTTGTTTCTATATATAACATATATAATACGACATACAGTAAAACCCCTCTATAGTGAACCCCATTGGGACGGGACTTTTGGTTCACTATAGCCACGGTTCACTATAGCCACGGTTTGGGTATTTAAATTTTTTTTGAGGATATAATTAAAGGGCATGCGCAAAAAAAGGCTACCTCTTAATATTGGCTGCTTTTTTCCCCCTAAATTAACCTATTTCTATATATTAAAGCTGTATATTAAAATAAAAACAAAATCATGTGAAAATATTGCCTTTTTGATCAGTTCCTCTGATAATTTAATTAGTATAAATGCAACCTGCCCCCCATATGTCAAAAAAATCCAAGAAAAGTATACCTTATTTATAAAAATTAAATAAAAACTTTATTAATAATATTTTAAAAGGTATAAAAATATATTTTAAATAAATATTATTATATTACAATATAGGATACAAAGGCTTACTTGAAGAAGTCTGTTATTTTTTCTGCTTTAACATATTCCTCAAAAATTTGGTTTCATATCTAGCAAAGAAATCTTCATTTTTTAAAATGAAGCCTAGCTTGTACTAACCACGTATACAAGGCTTCTTCTAAAAGTGTATAATGACACTGACGATAGCGGCAATAGTTGGGATTGATTCATCTTTGTAGCATTTTTTTTTATAGTCTTCTTTTTTGCCATATCGTAGAAATGCTACTTTTGCTCATTTTCATTTTCTTCCGAAGTTCCGCTTGCGATGTACCACTCTCAATAGCTTTTATGATGGTTAATTTATTTTCAAGTGATATCTTGGTACGAGCGACTTTTTCTTTGGCACTTCCATTATCTTTTAAAACTGGTTTTAATAATTTAATCATGTTTTAAGGAATTTTCCTAATGTAGAGTTAAGAAATTTAGTTTTCAATAAGGCATGAAAAATTTATAAAAGTGCGCAGTATAAAAATAGAACGTAAATAAAAACACACAATGTCGCTAAATTATTTGTTTTGAATTGCGATCTGTGAGCTAGAGCTCACACAAAATTTTAATTAGTTTTGAAAATTATAATTTTGGAATTTTAGAATTAAAATTTATAGTTCGTTATAAGCATGGTATTTTTGATAGAATTTAATATTTTGGGACCAAAATTTGGTTCGTTATAGCAATAGTTCGCTAGTTTGAAAAGTGAAAAGTTCGTTATAGCGATAGTAATTTTAATGGAATGGAATTGGGATTTTCGATGGGTTCGTTATAAGGGAAGGTTCGTTATATCCATGGTTCGTCTTAGCGGGGTTTTACTGTATATATATTAAAAACAAAAAATGAATATCCTGACTGTTCACATGAACATTTTGACAACCCATACATGTTTCAGGCTGTTATCCCTCGTTAGCATGATGCAGGCTGTACCTCTGCGACCAGAAATCTGGTCCTAGAGGCTTCCTGAGGAATCAAGAAATGGGTTGTCAAAATGGTCATGTGAACAGTCAAGAACAGTTAAGACACCATGGTGTCTGATTGACCAGAGAGGTCCCAGGACTCCCCCTAAAGTCTCACCCTTCTTGGGAACCACCCCTAAACCGAGATAACCATGTTCCTATGCATGTGATCTACTTTTGTCTTCAGGCTAGTGCACCTCCACTTACGGCCCATGACTGTATGTTGGATGAGGAGCCCACTGTGACGTTGTCGGCTCCACTCATTTTTACAACATATATATTTATATTAAAATAAAAAGGCATATATTGGATCAAAATATCCTTTATTTGACCAATATTTCAGTTGGCTGAACGCCAACCTTTATCAAGGTATTATAATATTTTAATATGAGTCAACAACAAACTCAGCGCCACTTAATTCTATTGACGTTATGTGGCGCTGAGTTTGTTGTTGACATAGTTTAAAATGTTATAATACCTTGATAAAGGTTGGCGTACAGCCAACTGAAATATTGGTAAGATAAATGATATTTTGATCCAATATATGCCTTTTTATTTAAAGATTTATTTATGGATTGCTCTATTTTCAATATACACCTATCCCCCGATTTACACGGTAGATACGTTCCTGAGAAAAACGTGTAAATCGAAAATTAAAAATTTTTTAAAATTAGAAATACAGACACAGTGTGCGTGTGCAGCAAGTCAGCACATAAGCTCGGGATTCCTCGTGAGATGTGTACACAGCGCATGTGTTCAATCATAGGAACATTTAGTATAGTGCGATAAAAAAAAAAACTTATTTGGAAAACCGTGTAAAACAAGTACCGTGTAAATCGGGGGATAGGTGTATATGTATTTTAATAATACTGATAATATAGAGATTCACACACATTCACAACAAATTATCATTAACACAGTATGCTCGTTAAAAAAAAAAAATGGTGCAATAAGTGTGCAGTGATATAACAAAACACAAGACAAAAAAATTAATAAAATACATTTATTATAAGGTGCAAAAATATATAACAAGTGCAACAGAGAGAGATTACATTATTATAACATTTCTATAACAAAGTTATTTATATAACAGATTGTGAGAGTATGTACATACATGTTATAAAAACAAAGAGGAATGAGATTTTCTGCTTGAATTTTGGATCATCTTGATGATTATGCTATGGTGATGCAGTCGTGGCAAAGATCTTGAAAGTATAATACTAAAAATAGTTTTGATAAGAGATTATTTTAATTGAACTTTAGGATTATATAATAACCATAATTTGATAAAAGTAATGCCTGGCTTAAGGCGAGTAGAATAAGGAAAACAAAAGATTATTTACATAATGTACAAAGTTTTGAGCCGGCCATCAGGGAACAACAACGAGTTTTTATAGGGGAAGCATGACCTCTGGCGGTCGATTTAACAGAATATTTGTATTTATGAAATATAATTCCAAATAAAATAATATTTTAATATAACATACATAACAAAAATAAACAATAAATATAAAAAAATAGTGCAAGCGTGCAATTGTACTGGGATCAGGTGGATAAAATAACAATCAAGGAATCAGATATCTTAATTTACATAAATGTGAAAAAAAAATAGAACAAATGTAAAATTGTACTGATTAAGGTGGATACATTTAGAAAAGGAGATGCCATTTTCTTAACATAGATGTGATAAGGCACAATTTGGATTATAAACACAAGGTAATAAGACCAAATCCAAATAAATAAATAGTGTGTGTATCATGTGTTTACATAGATGTGTCTCAACATAATCTCTAATAAACAATACACATGTGAGAGAAAGATAAAAATGGGTTAGAAAATAATGTACAAGGAGAAATGTCTTTAAGTAGATGTAGTGATTTTAAATGTGTTAGCATAGGCTGATATTATATCAATGGAATTCTATTTACACAAATTTATACATTTTACAACTTAATGGATATTTCTCAGAATGGCATGAGATGGCAATGGAACTAAAGATTTTTAAAAGGAAAATGCACTATCATTCTTCTTTATATATATATATGTGAAAAGGTCAGGTGTTAGTATTAAAATCAACAAAGGCATTGTCTGGCACATGAGCTTTATTAGATGGCAAAGCACTATCTAATGGAACAGAAAATGTTTAGTTGAGTTTTGTTCCATTAGATGGCGCTCTGCCATATAAAAAGCTCATGTGCGTATGGTCGGGATATGCCTTTTTTAAAATTTTAATTCCAAAACCCAACCTTTTTTATTATTTTTTCATATGTTCGTCCCCGACGACCATTTCCTCCATTCCTGTCTTCATAGGTAAGTTACAACAAACAGCAGTTACACCTGGTACCATCATGGTCTCATTTGATGTTGTTAATTTATATCCCAGTCTCCCCCACCAGCTTATTTTAGACTGCACCACAGAATTTCTAATTGAACAAGGTTGCCCCACAGACACCATTTCCAAACTCATTGCACTTATCAAAATCAGTCTTTGCCATAGTATTTTCAAATTCAACCAATCTTACTTCAAACAGACCAAAGGCACCCCAATGGGTAGCCCATTATCCTCTCCCCTTTCAGAAATAGTGATGCGCAAGATAGATAAACGTATAGTTAATATCTTCCCTAACGACATTTTAATCTGGTCTAGATAAATAGATGACGTCTTTGCTATAATCAAAATTAACGCCTTTAATGATATACTCAACACATTGAATAATTTCTATCAAGACATAGACTTTACTTCCGAGACTGAAACATGTGACTCTTTGGCATTTTTGGACATACGCATAACAAAAACACGCAATAGATATAATACTGAAGTCTATTATAAACCCACCTTTCACCCAATGTATATAAATTTCTCATCTTTCTGCCCATTAAGCCATAAAATAAATACTGTAAGAACCTTGTCCAAGAGAATATATACCCACTGTTACACTGAGGAGTCAAAGCAAAAGGAAACAAATAACATAATTTCAAATTTAATGTCCTCTGGTTATCCTAAAAACTTTATTTTAAGGCATTTCCATAACCCATCCCGCACCAAGATATATGACAACTATAAATCCATCTGCACAATACCGTATTCCTTGCAAAGCATAAAAATAGCTAGAGAACTAAAGAACTTCGGCATCCGCACTTACTTTTCCAACACCCCTAGTATAGGCACTATCTTAAGGAACCCTATCACTAAAAACAACACGCCTCGGAACACTGTTCAAAGAAACAATGCTGTTTATTCCATAAAATGCAACGATTGCGACAGTGTTTATGTAGGTGAAACTAGCCGTTACATTAAAGACAGAATACAGGAACACGACAGAAACATCAGACATAACGATCCGAAATCACTTATTGTCCAGCACATTTCACAGACAGGACATAGTTTCAACACAACTGATCCAAGATCACATTATTCTAATATACCACATAAACACAAAAGATTGGTTGTCGAGGCCTTGCTATCTCTGAGGTATAATAGTATAAACAGACATATTGATGTACCTGAGCCGTATATAAGCTTATTACATAAATAGCCATTGATGTACCCCATGAATTCCCCGTTTTGTTCATTTATTTTAATATCCTTTTAAACTGTTTTACCTTATAAATACTCATAGTTTTATCACAGTTTCCGTCGAACCGTAGGAACGTCCTTTCAGTCTTATTATGCTTTTATCTTAATACCTTGTAATATTCGTATATTATTCTTCTTAACAAAATTTTATTAATTTGCTTATGTCTCGATGTTCTTTTTAAACAAAAATCCTAAGTATTACCGATTATTTCAAAATTTTACAACTAATTTCTAATAATACATATGCAGATTTATTCTTCGTGTATATAGTGTATCACTTTTCTTATACAATTGATCCTGTAGAAGGGCCACGCTGTGCCCGAAAGCTTGATATCCTAATAAATTAATGAAGAAACTTATCTCCTGAGTATTTTGTCCTTACCACATATGTTCAATGTATTTATGCAAGTTTGACCTTAAATGCCCATTTCTTGATTTCTCAAGAAGCCTCTGGGACCAAAACATTTTTGGTCGCAGTTGAATAGCTTTATTCAATATATTTGAGGAGAAAAATTATTTTGGCTTACCATTTTTAGAAAAAAAAAAGCCTTTTCTCTAAAGCAATGGAACAACCCCAGACTTGAAGCCAGCCTACATCTAATTCAGCTCTGCCAATATTCCCAGTAGGTACACATTCCTATTCAATTTGCCTGAATGTCCCCAAGAAGATTCCATAGCTGTTAAAAAGTTCTATACAACTGTTGAAATCATATCTGCTCAGCTAATAAACTTTGTTGTGATTTTTATAAACAAGAATTAAAACTAATAAAAAGTGACAAGAAAATAAAAGTGAAAATACACTAAAGCGCCGACAAAGAGAATCATCTGAACGACCTATAGAGCCAGAAGTGACACCCATTGTTGCCACAACCTCTCACTCGGGAACACAAATAGAACCAGAAGTCATTCCTATTGATGCCTCTGTAGGGACACCACTCATTCTCAATAATTATTTTAGAAAATGTAAATTCAATTTGTATATTTTATTTTTGGTTATAATAGATAGTTTAGAAATTATAATCTTTTTTGTAAAAACATATTTGTTATCATCATCATTATATTGTTGCCTTGGAATTGTAAACAAACTTCGTATATTAAAGAAGTTTTTTTAAATATAAGATATTGAATTAATATGTGTGAAGAAAAATAAATTGTTTAATTATTCAAAGTTGTAATAATTGAGCCTCAAGAAATGCCCACACACCTCTCACCCCAAAATACAAATAGAACCTGAGACCACTCCAGCCACAATCTCTCAGTCCAGAGCTGTAACAGCAGTTGAAACAACACAGCAATGTTAACACCAGACAGACCACCACTACTCAGACCAACAAGAGGAAAATCCCTCCCTTAAAAATAGGTGGAGTAACAGAATGGTGAGGATTAAGAGATGAACTCATTTGCATGAATGTCCCCAAGTAAAAAACCAAGAAGATTCCATAGCTATTTAAAAGTTCTATTCAACAGTTGAAAATATATTTGTTCAGCTAATAAACTTTGTTTATTTTTATGAACGAGAATTAAAAATAATAAAAAGTGATTATGAAAATAAAAGTGAAAATACACTAAATGTCCAGGTACAATGTATAGATGACTACCGTACTGCCACTAAATGACTTGAGGAACGCCATTACAGTTTCCACTTCAGAACCCTTGAAGATGACAAAAATTTAAGGGTTGTAATAAGAAGACTTGACCAGTGCATTACATTACCCGAAATTCAAGAAGATATTGAAACCCAAGGGTTTGAAACACAAACTCATCAGGCTTCATAAGGCGGTCACTAAAATGTAGTTACCACTTGTACAGGTAACTCTACCAAAAACCTCACTGAACAAACAAATAACTCACATATGTGACATGATCTGCAAAATTGAGGCATATAGGGTGTCAAAAGGTTGAAGACGTTGAATAAGCCTACTTCTGCCAGGGAGGACTTACTCACCACTACGTCACGGCCAGCCAATCACCGTGCTGCCCAGGGGGCAGTCCATCCTCCCTCCACCATTAGTCTAAATAAAGGAACTTAACACTTGCCTGTTGTTCGCGTCGACTCCGTGTGCTTCTAATCTATCCATTTCAATCGGCAGATGTAGTGGGATAATTGACTACTTTCTTCCATTATTATATCATCTAGTCCAGCTACAACTTATGCCCAAAATTATGGTCACTCACAATATGAATGTCGATAAATACCATGATGTGTAAAATGTGGTGAAAACCATTTCACATCAGCATGCGCAAAAGACCAAACAACCCCCCTAAATGTGCTACCTGCCAAGGAGAGCACACAGCAAGTTGGCGTGGGTGCCCCCTTTACAAGAAAATAAACAAACCTGATAACTTCATGACATCAAGAACATGCCAAGAAAACAAAACAAAAAAAATATATACTAGAATGACTCAAAACTCCACAATAATCTAAGCCATCAATCCCATAGAAAATACAATTAAAAATGGTATTTTAAGCGATCCCAACATAATCACTTCTATAGTCAAAAACGTCCTTGATTCAATCAGGTTCAAATAAACACAAACATTCATAAAAGCAGGCTCTGATTGATTCACTGGAATGCTTGTAGCCAGCGCAATAAAAAATATATTCACAGAATTTATAAATGAGTATGATATTGACATAGCCCTTGTCTGTGTGAAACTTGGCTTATACCATGCCACAGAAGGAAGATTTAAAATTACGACAAGATGGATTTTCAGGACAAGGAGGAGGAAGAGCAATCTTTGTCCACAAAAAGTATAATTGATCTGTTCATGGAAATTTCCTAGTACAACTGTGTACCTTCATTTTTTGTGTGGACTTTCCCAATATACCCATCAAACCCAACACCCTCAGATTGAAATTGCTGGTATATCTGTGAAGCCCACTTCTGCAACCTCCACAATGCTCACCCACAGTACCTCATAGAAAACTGGTGGACCATGGTGAAACTGCCTCGACAAGAACAAAGTTGACGTCAAGCATTTATCATTTTGAAACCAACCCATCTCTTCTCCTTTCTTTTATTAGTTATTTTTTAAAAAAATATATAATTTATTTTCCCATTATAATAAATTTCCATCTTTTAAAATAACTAATCCCCTATTTTTTTTTGTTTTATTATTTTAAAATAATATTCTTTAATTAAAAAACAATATATTTTTAATATTTTTAATTTTCTTAAATTATAATTGTTTATTTTTTTATTTTAACAGTGGAATATTTTTTGGAAATTAATTTTATTTACTCTGTTAAAAAGAAAAATTGGCGGAAAGAGATAAGGGAGATAGATAGAAGGCAGCAGGCAGACCGACATATGGAGAAGAGGTTCTAAGGATTTTATTTTCTTAGCTTAGGGCCAATTTTAAGAAAATTTATAAAATTTAAGAGGAAGAAAACTTCCAACGCCCCCCTTCCAACTAAAGAACCAAAAAAGATAAGTAACTGAGGATAAATAAAGAAAACTCTGTAATAGATAGAGTTGAGCTAAATCAGAGATTGAGATAGAAGACACACAACTTTAAAAATGAGGCTTACAAGACCTCAGGACGTTGCTAGGAGTGTACAATGACAGATTCCGACCCAAGCCCTTATAGCATCCTCTGAAACCCAGTACTTCCTCTCGGCAAAGACATATAAGACCTCCGCCCTAGCTGGAAATAACAGTCACTTCACCATCAGCAGGAGCCCTCATCTGATGTCCCAAAGTCCACACCATCGACCATGTAGGCCAGTAAGAACTTTTCTCAAATCTCCATCTTGCTCCTAGCTTGACTCTTATCTGTTCATGGAACTTTCCTAGTACAACTGTGTACCTTCGTTTTTTGTGTGGACTTTCCCAAGTCTTCCGCTCAGCCTCGACCACGACTGCCTGTACTCTGTGAGAACTGTTAAAGGTCTTCCAAGGTGCAGAGAGGTACTGGAAAACTCTCCACACCCTGACTGTCCCTCTCGGTTACCACAGTAAAGCGAGAGACCCTCTCGGATTTCACACCACAGCGAGAGACCCTCAGGATATCACAGTATAGTGAGAGTCGACAGGATGACCACAACAAAGAAGGTAAGAAGCCTGTCGAGATAGAAGCGAGAAAGAGCAAAGATGGAGGAACAAGCCCGCCATTCCAACAATACAACCGAGCAATCTCTCCCCCAACAAGAGACAATATTTGAGAAGGAGGAAACGCCGCCCCAAGCTAACCCCGCTAACACAGATCGCCAACGCCAGGAGCAAGATGTCAACCCCCAACGACAAAGTTGAAAATCCTGCAAGACATGGAAACCGAGGATCAAAGTGGAGCAAACCCGGTGAGAAGTTCCCCACCTTCAGCCTGACATCGAGACAATGCTTAAGGCGACAAGTTGCAATCAACTTTACAGAAGGTACAAGCTTCTACAAGCCCTACATGGAGAACCTTCCACGTCAGCAGGATGACAAACAAACACCAAGTCTCCTGACTGAACTTTCATCAAAACTGTGAGTTTTTAAAAACCTACATAACTTTCTCCTCATACTCACAACTTGATTCCTCATAAATTTTGTGTTTATTTTTCATTTAAAAAATTATAAAATCAATTTTTAAATCTTTTACACTCTTATTTATCAATTTTTATTTTTTAATCAAATTATAAAATTTTAATTCATAACTTTAAATTTTACTTTAAAAAATTGCACATCACACATTTTTATCAACTTACTAATTTTACATGTGTTTCCTAAATTCACCTAAAATGGCATTATCCAAATCTAAAACTTTAAAGAGAGAGAGAAAAATCTTTATTTTTATTTTTAAAAATCTCATTATATCATAATTCTAAACTTATTTTTGTTTTTATTAATATTTTATCTTGATAGACGATAATTAAAAATATATATAGATTTAGATTATATAAATTTGAAATATTTATATAATTATTAATTTTTGACCAGCAGTTGGTTGTTGTTATTAGATTTGTCTTGAAGCCTTTTTTTTATAGAATTGTTTTTTTTTTTGTTTATTATATTTCTTTAAATTTAAACATATATAAAATAAGATATGTGTTAAATATCTCTCCCTTTGTTTTGTAAGTTAATAAATATAATCATTTGTGCATTTAATTTATCGTATTATTTAATAATAATCCACGCCTTATATAGATTCAACAACAATATGGTAGCAGAGCGTGGTTATTAAATAAAACGTAAATAAAATATTTTATATATTTAGAAATATATAAAACTAAAGAAATAGAAATGGATTTTTTTAGCTTCACCAAAAATCGAATTGCTCACAAATGGTAATTATGCGATTTGGAGTATGAAAATCAAAGCCTTGTTAGATTCAAGGGATCTTTTTGATGATGTTATTAATAATCCAAAGACTACAAAAGATGATAAAAATGGTGACGCTTTTAATGAATGGACTAAGAAAAATAAACAAGCTCTTGGAATAATTATTCTTAGTTTGTCATCTGATCAGGCTATCGCCTACAAAGGTATTAAAAATGCACAAGAATTATGGAATGCTATAAAACTCAGATATGAAGGAGAAGCTGAAGATAAATCTATGAATCTTATGCTTGAATTAACTCGACTAAAAAAGAAATATGATGAAAGCATTGAAGGTTACTTGACAAGAAGTCAAGGGATTTCAAGACAATTAATTGAAATGGGAAAAGCAATAACAGATAAAGAAATAATTAGATACATCCTCGAGGGATTACCGGATAAATATAACAATGTGATTACATCAATCCTCGCTAATAGAAATATGGACTTTAATGGCATGCGTCAAAATTTATTGGACTTTGAAAAAAGAAATCCATAAAGAAGACAGGAACATGTCAAAGTATATAAAACCTCCAGTATATCTTTATACCAAAACACCCATTTCTTAATCAAAAATAATTGACATATTCACCAATTTATGTATATGGCCCCATTCAACTTATTTGTCACTATCACAAGGCTTTTTAAAAGCATCATTTTAGCCACCATAATTAACGATTAAAAAAAAATCAATTTTTAAATATAAGAGAAATACATTTCTTAATTTCAGAAATCTCCTTTGATTTCTTTCCTGAGAGACAATATCTCAAAACCATAACATTGTCCTCCCCAAAACAAGTTTAAAATAATTAAATGTGCCACATCCACTAACAGTATAAAAATTCTTGATATGTTTCGTACAACCACCACCCATGACTTTAGAAAACTTGTTATTCATGGTGAAACAGGTTAGATTCTACACCAAAACAATGACTTCACGTGACAACATTCAATTCACTTCACAAGTGTCAAAAGGCAACACAACAAATAACCTGCTATATGCTCCAACCTTGTATTGTTTTTTTATATAAATATATATATTTGATATTTCAAAAACCCTTTCATACGTCATCCAAAAAAGTTAGAAATAGTAGATATTTATCTTTAAAAATAAATATTGATTTTTCATAGAAAAGAAACTTATGCGGTGCAACTTTAAGTATTGTTTATAATCATACGCCGCAGTCCTTTATAATGTATTATAAGTTACTTTAAGTATTAGTTACGAACGGAAAATACGTCCAGGGTAGCCTAGTGGACATGGCATCTGCCCGGTAAGCGGAAGGTTGTGGGTTCGATTCCCGCCTTTGGACACTTTTATTTTTCCGTTCGCCATTACTCTTCATATTTTCACCCTTTCATACATCATCCAATTATATATAGACCATTACTCTTCATATTTTCACCCTTTCATACGTCATCCAAAAAAGTTAGAAATAGTAGATATTTCTCTTTAAAAATAAATATTGATTTTTCATAGAAAAGAAACTTATGCGGTGCAACTTTAAGTATTGTTTATAATCATACGCCGCAGTCCTTTATAATATATATACATATGTCATAATATATACTCTTCCTGGAATAATAAAACAAACCTACGGCCAACCCAGAGAGAGATGGGCAGCTAAAGGGTGTCACTTTAGACATCACGACATTCCAAGGGGGCTCCTGGGGTCCGTCACTCAACACCTCAGGATTTTGGACACAGTTGGTGATTGTGTGCGACACGAACGGCCGTTCAGCGGTGGCAGCCCCCTCGCGCTCCCTCTCTCTCTCGGATTGCCTGGGTCCCATCTTCCAAATCGTGGTGTCCTTATTTCTCTTTTCCCACATTATTAATATATTGTCACATTGAAAGTCGACAGGATAAGACCTGGCCGGGAAACAAATCCCTCATATACCAGAGTATGAAGAAAACAAGAAGCAATACCACGATGATCGGACAAACCCACAACCAAGTTCCACAAGACCCAACGACTGACTCTACTGTAGCCGCTTCTCTTCGAACTCTCACCCTCTGTCTCGACCAACTTTTAAACCGTGAGCCTGAAGAAGCAATCACCTACGATGGAGATGAACCTGCCGCACACTTCTTCTCACAACTTGAGTCTCAGCCGAACTTCCACGACTTAGAGCCAGCACGCCAAGCTCGAAAGGCTCTATCATCACTCAGAGGCGAACCTCGCAAAATTGCACAAGACTTAGCTCTACTCAATAAGACTTGTGAACAGGTCAAGGAGTCACTCTGCGTCGTCTATCCCCAACGCCCTAGCTTCACTCTTCAAGAGTTCTATGAGCTTAAATGCACATCGATGGCCGAGATCAAGACCTACTACAAGAACAAGGTCCGAATAGGATTGACGATCAACCTCCCTAAGAGTGCCATCGTGCAAGCACTATCCAACGGTGTGCGTCACTATGGCAACCTTTTAAAGATGGCACAACCCTCGGAACCAGAAGAATGGTTGTGCTTAGCCCAACAGCTGACCTACGAAGGGGATAACACCAGCACTAAAGCTGCCCAACAACGATCACCGCGCCAGAGCAGAGCACCTTCCACCACCGTGGACAAGACCCCACCATATCCTTGCCGTTACTGTGGCGGACAACACTGGCACGCACAGTGTCAGCAGCGAGGGCCCTACCAGCGGACATTTCGGACCTTCACACCTGTGGTCCACAACGTCGAGCAACACCAAAGATCGACTCGGCCTGCAGGTGTCTACAAGACCTCAGCAACGACGAGCTCGGGAGAAACCAAGTAATGCCAACTTCGGCAGCAGAACTCCTCCGAAGCTCAATGAACTTACCTGCACCCTAAACCAGCAAACGCCTGTAAGTGCAATTGTTTTAACCCCTATCATTCATTCTTTAAAGATGCCATTCCTAGTTGACTCTTTTACAAATATTCTTCGTGGAAGATGCTCAGCTAGAGGTGAACCAAAGATGCCATTTCAGTTCTGCCTTGCGACATGGTACAGTATTGTGCCTACAGCGTATGTTTCATCGATGCAATCAACTTATAAAAATATTTAAAACAGCATTGGAGAATATGCCATCAGATGAATACAAGTTAGTAATAAGGGCTGATAAAACACCATCAGGTGAACACGAACGCCGTTTCAATGCTCCTCAAAGTAATGACGCTGTAGTTCTATCAGCGGATGAGTTTAATCAACGTGACATCATTATATAACGCCGCAGCAATGCACTGCAACGCATTTCTGAAACACATAGATCTTATGATCCACTTCAATATCCTATAATATTTTGGGAAGGCGAGGATGGCTACCATTTTAACTATAGGCAGATAGACCAAAATTCAGGTGTACCAACTAATAGAAAAGTTTCAGCTATGAGCTTTTATTCATATAGAATAATGGCCAGGGATAATGTTTATAATCACATTTTAAATTACAGGCAATTATTCAGTCAATATATTGTAGATATGTATGCAAAAATTGAGAGCGAGCGTCTTCTTTACATCCGTCTTAATCAAAAAGAGCTCAGAGTGGAAGAATACATTCACTTGAGGGATGCTGTTGCCAATGATGGGATGGTTGCTAATTTTGGAAAATTGGTGATACTGCCAGCTACTTTCACAGGAAGTCCTCGACACATGCACGAGTACACACAAGATGCCATGGTCTTTGTTAGAACTTATGGACGCCCCGATCTTTTTATAACATTTACATGTAACCCTTCATGGCCTGAAATTAATGCCGAACTTTTTAATGGACAGAAACTGATGGACCGCCATGACCTGACAGCCAGAGTGTTCAAACTAAAGTTGAATAAATTAATTGCTCTAATAACAAAGAAATGCATATTTGGGGAGACTCGATGTTGGATGTTCACAATTGAATGGCAAAAACGCGGACTACCACATTCACATATTTTAATCTGGCTTAAAGACAAAATTCATCCTATTCAAATTGATAATGTTATTTCCGCTGAGATACCAAACCCAGAGGAAGACCCCAATCTCTATGAAGTGGTGATAAAAAAATATGATCCATGGACCATGTGGCACTTTTAATATAAATGCACCATGTATGAAAAATGGCAAGTGCAGCAAAAATTACCCAAGAGACCTGATTAGTGATACACAAACTGGGTTTGATGGTTATCCTCGCTACAGGAGACGAGCCCCAGAAAATGGAGGTTTCAAAGGCAAGCTGAAGGGCCGAGGAAACACTGAAATTGAAGTAGACAACAAATGGGTTGTTCCGTACTCCCCACTTCTTTCTAGAATGTTCAAGGCCCACATAAATGTTGAATATTGTAATTCAGTTAAGTCCATCAAGTATATTTGCAAATATGTTAATAAGGGCAATGATATGGCCATTTTTGGACTTTCAAAAGAAAACACTAATGATGAAATATCTCAGTACCTGTTGGGTAGATATATCAGTAGCAATGAAGCAGTTTGGCGGATATTGAGTTTTCCTATTCAGGAACGTCATCCAAACGTTGTTCACCTTAGTGTTCATTTGGAGAATTGTCAAAGGGTGTATTTCACCAATGCTAATGCCCGGACAGTTGCGGCAGCACCACCAAACACTACTTTAACGGCTTTCTTTCAATTGTGTCAACAGGACCCGTTCGCAAAAAAAATTGCTCTATCCTGAGGTTCCACGATATTACACTTGGAATGCTTCAAGAAAGAGTTTCTGCCGAAGGAAGCAAGGAACATCAGTTCCCGAACATGAAGGCATATTTGCCAGTGAAGCTCTCGGTCGAGTATATACTGTTCACCCAAACAATGCGGAATGTTTTTTTCTCAGAATGCTGCTTCATACAGTCCAAGGACCAACTTCATTTTCATCTTTAAAATGTGTTAATGGTGAAGAATGTCGCACATTCAGAGAAGCTTGCCAAAACCTTGGCTTACTTGAGGATGATCAACACTGGGATAATGTATTATCAGAAGCAGCAAGTCAGTCTTTTCCTGAACAAATCAGAGAACTCTTTGCCATTCTACTGACCACCTGCAACCCATCCAATCCTCACAATTTGTGGGAGAAATATCGTGAGAGAATGAGTGATAAGATGTACTTATCAAAGCCAGAAGAGCTAACCCTACTCTTGACATAAACTTCTCATCCGATATTTTCAATGAAGCTCTTTTATTGTTACAAAATAAGTGTCTGGCCATCAATGATAAGACATTATCACAGCTAAGCTTGCAATCCCCGGAGCGATGTAAGCCGACAATATTAAATAGAGAACTTATGAGAGAAAAGAACTACAATATTGAACAACTTCGCAGGTTTGTTGATTCCAAGAAGCCTCTCTTGGTTGAAGATCAAAGAGAGGCATATAATAGCATTATGGACTGCATCAATAAACAACAGGGTGGCATTATTTTCCTTGATGCACACGGAGGAACTGGGAAAACATTTTAAATTAATTTATTACTTGCTGAAGTCCGATCAAAGAATGCAATTGCACTTGCTATTGCCTCATCAGGGATAGCTGCCACACTCATTGCTGGAGGCCGTACAGCGCATTCAATGCTTAAATTACCATTAAACATTGCTAACGAACAATATCCCACATGTAACATTAGCAGTACATCTGGTCAGGCCCAAGTACTCAAAAGTTGTAGAATCATTGTATGGGATGAATGCACTATGGCACATAAGCATTCTCTTGAAGCCCTCGATAGAACTTTGCGAGACTTAAAGGGAAATAATAAGCTAATGGGAGGAATTCTACTACTTCTAGCCGGTGACTTTCGTCAAACTCTCCCAGTCATACCGAGGTCAACTCCTGCTGATGAAATCAATGCTTGCCTTAAAGCTTCAGTTCTTTGGAAGCACATTAAAAAAATTACATTAAGAACCAATTTGAGAGTACAAGTTTTAGGGGATCACTCTGCACAGAATTTCGCTCGCAAGCTTTTACAGATTGGTGAAGGTACATTCCCAAATGGATCCCCAATGTGTGATGTATCTTTTCCTCTTGATTTTGGAAATATAGTTTCATCTGTTGGGGAACTTATAGATAAAGTTTTTCCAAATTTAGCAGAAAATTTCAAAAATCATAGATGGTTGTGTGAGCGAACAATTCTTGCTCCTAGAAACGACGCTGTTGATGAAATAAACAACTGCATCCAGGATATGCTTCCTGGCTCCGTAACTGAATACAATTCAATTAATACAATGGTTGATGTTGATGACACTGTGAATTATCCGTCTGAGTTTCTCAACTCTCTCAACCCATCTAGTTGCCACCACATCATCTACGGCTTAAGATTGGCTCGCCCATCATGCTCCTCCGAAATCTTGACCCTCCTAAGCTTTGTAACGGTACAAGACTTTGCGTAAAAAGACTGTTGCCTAATGTCATTGAGGCAACAATTTTAACTGGGAAGGAGAATGGAAAAGATGTGTTGATTCCTCGCATTCCATTGATACAGAATGACTTTCCTTTTCTTTTTAAACGTTGCAATTCCCTGTACGGTTGGCATTGACCATCACCATCAACAAGGCCCAGGGGCAATCCCTCAAGTGTTGTGGTGTCAATGTTTTTCCCATGGGCAGTTATATGTAGCATGCTCAAGAGTTGGCTCACCAAATCATTCATCATTAGAAAATAAATTATTGTCTCATTTCTATAAACAAGAAATCAATCCATTCACAGCTTTTATTGAATTGAAATATGATCCAGAAAAGGGGATTGTGTCCCATGGTCCTACCTACATCTCTCACTCCTATGGAACTCCGCAAACACTAGATCTGACCATCACCTCTCCATCTATGCAACAGTTCATAAAAAACAACACCCTGAAAAGCATCGGAAGCGACCATCTTCCTCTGCTAACAGAAATCTCCACCTCCACCTCCCTCCCAAAATCTTCACAAAGACTTTTCTGGAACTATAAGAAAGCCTCCTGGAATTTGTTTAAAACATTGTTAGATAGTCTTCTCAGCAAAATCCCACCGAATTCCTCTTTGGAAGACAGGTGGAAGAACTGGAAGTCTGCAGTACTAATTTCTGCCAAACAAAATATCCCCAGAGGAAACAGAAAATTCTACATTCCTGGATATAGAGAGGTACTAGATCTTTTGAAAGATGAAATAGAAGATAGGAACCAAGTTTACCAAGACCTCATTGAGATCAACAACACCCTCCTTATCAGAGATTACAATCACCTTGCTGCAAAAATTAAGCTTAAGGCCGACCAAATCAAACAGAATAAGTGGATTGAACTCTGCTCTTCAATTGACCCAAAAACCAGTGACACGAAACTATGGAGACTACTACATGCCTTCAATCAGGACACTCCATCTCACAGCAGCTCAAATACCTTCAAGGATAATTCTGGAAATCCCCTCACAGATAAATACAGCATAGCAAATCATTTTGCCCACCATTACAGCTCCACAGCAAAACTTAATTTTAATTTACAGGATAAAATAATAGGTAGAAAATCTAGGCTCACCAGAAGCCTTGCAAAATCCAAACCCAGCCACAACATTTTAGTGCCTTCTTGATTCTTGTTTTTTGTATTTCTTCTTAATTCTTAAATTTTACTTTTGTAGTTTCTATGCATAAAGATAACATAAAAAATATTCAAGTAACATTTTCTCTTTTTTACCCCAAAAACACCAACAATTGGTAGCAGAGCGTGGTTTATGCAAAAAAAAGGTAAACAAAGCCCATTTTTGAAAAAAGAAAGATAGAAAATATCTTTAAGGTTCAAAAAGAACATATTAAGTAAAAATTCAAAATGGCTGAATCATCGATGAATATCCAAAAATTAGATGGAAATAATTTCACAAGTTGGAAATTTCGCATCATTTGTATTTTGGAAGGCAAAGATCTAGATGGCTTTATAAAAGAAGATCCTCCAAAAGATGAAAAAATAACTGTCGAATGGAAAAGAAAAGGGAGCTGAACTACTTAGTAATGAAGAAAAAGCTGAATTGCCAAATCATGTATTGATTGACCTAAATTTTTGTCATAAAAATGGCCAAAAAGAAGAAGAACCAATTCCTATTCACCAAGGAAATGTTCCAGAATCCACAAATAATGAGCCAGATGAAGATAAAAATGTCTACAACTTGAGACCTACCCCTGAACAAGGATTTTACTATTGGAGAAGAAAGAAGAAGATCAATCAATCCAGAAGGAGGTACAAGGCGAACGTAAGTTTCTGGTGGAGGCGGCCAGAGTGATGAAGGCAAGAAAGCAGCTATCGCATCAACAACTTCTGTCAGAAGTCATCAACGAGTTGAGCTCAGGGTTCAAAGTCAATGTTCAGCTCATCAAAACCTGCATCAGCAGCCTCATCGACAGGGAATTCCTGGAGAGAGACGAGAAGGATAACTCTCTTTATATATACGTGGCCTAGTTATGGATGATATGTAAATAAAATAATGTGTATATAGAAATAAATACGTAGGTAGAAAATCTAGGCTCACCAGAAGCCTTGCAAAATCCAAACCCAGCAACAACATTTTCAGTAAACCTTTTCAAGAGCATGAACTGGACGAAGCTTTAAGTCATCTTGACCCTACAAAAGCTCCTGGTCCAGACAATATCACTGGACCCATGTTGAAAAATCTCAGCTCCCATGACAAACTAGAACTCATAAGCATTTTCAATTACAGTTGGAGCTCGTCTACCCTCCCTAAAGAGTGGAAACATGCCACAATTATCCCCATCCACAAACCAGGCAAGCTTGAGAACCACCCAACCAACTACAGACCTATCTCTCTGACCTCTATTCCCTGCAAAATCATGGAACGCATGATTCTCAATAGGTTAACTTTTTATATTAACCTCAACAACCTACTAGACCCTCATCAAAGAGCTTATAAAAAATATCAAAGCACAGAAGATTCAATCTTTTACTTCGTTCAACAAATCCAGGACAGCTTCCATCATAAACATACAAAATCTACTATAGCAGCCTTCATCGACCTTTCCCAAGCCTTCGACAGAGTCTGGAAGGAAAAGCTAATTCTCAAACTCGACGAACTTGGAATAGAGGGAAGCTGAGTTGGATCAGCAATTTTCTATCCAAACGCACCATACAGGTTAACTTCAACAACATCAAATCAAAAACCACTGATATTTACCAAGGTCTACCCCAAGGATCAATCCTAAGCCCTATTCTCTTCAATATTTACCTAAATGATGTACACACTTTTATCAAACCACCAGTTAAAAATGCCCTTTACGTAGATAACATAATCATCTGGGTCTCCAAAAACAACCTCTCCGATGCAGAACAATCTCTGAATAAAGCCATGAAAGGTCTGCAAAAGGTAACTCAGAAACTAAAATTATCCATCAACATCAACAAATCTGAAATCGGCCTCTTCACCATCAACAACCACCTTCGCCACTGGACCCCAAATATTTCCTTGAATAATTCAAAACTCCAATATTCAGATTCCCCAAGATATATTGGTGCCACACTCGACCCTGCGCTCAATTTTTAAAAACATATTGACACCATGATAAGCAAAGCAAAAAATAGGCTCAAAATCCTGAAAAAAATATCAGACATAAACTGGGGTACAAATGCCAATATCTTACTCACAACGTACCTTGCATTGCACTCGTAAGACCTATTTTGGAATATGCTACACCAGCCTGGATCAATGCAAGTAAAACTAACTTATCCAAAATAGACAGAATCCAAGCAAGCGCAGCTAAAATCATCAGCGGACTTCGAGGATCCTGCCCAAATCACATTGCTGAACTCGAATCCAACCTTCTTCCCCTGCACCTAAGGAGAAAAATCTGCTTTTCAAAATTTATAACAAAAAAGATTAACTCTCCAAAAGAACATCTTACAGGAAAATTTATTAGAAATTGGGTCCCAAACCAAAGATTAAAACGCCCCACTCCTCTCAACCTGGCTCACAACTATGTAAGAAAAAAATGTAAGAAAGCCGTGGAAGAAGACGCCCCCCTCAGAGACAAAATTTGAGGAGGAGGAAACGCCGCCCCAAGTTACCTCCGCAGACCCGCTAACACAGATCGCCAACGGCAGGAGCAAGCTGTCAACCCCCCGCAACGACACAGCTGAAAATCCAGGAGACCTAGAAACCGAGGATCGGAGTGACACAAACCCGGTGAGAAGTTCCCCACCTTCGGGCTGACATCGAGACAATGCTCAAGACGACAAGCCGCAATCAACTTTACAGAAGGTACAAGCTTCTACAAGCCCTACATGGAGAACCTTCCATGTCAGCAGGACGACAAACAAACACCAAGTCTCCTGACTGAACTTTCATCAAAACTGTGAGTTTTTAAAAAAACCTACATAACTTTCTCCTCATACTCAAACTTGATTACCCATAAATTTTGTGTTTATTTTCACTTTAATCATTTTTAATTTCAATTTTTACCTAGGCTCAATTGCATGTTTTAGCTCTAGAATTACCACAGTTATCCAAGTAAATGTGTACGATCTAAGGAACCATAACTGATTTAATGAGTTATTTGTGGTTTCGCCTTGCTAGGGCGTGTACTTAGACATGCATGGCTTAATCTTTGAGACAAGCATATGACTGGAGTAGCCAAATTATGGTTGGGGTCACAACCAATCTTCTCAATTTGGCCAGACCTTAGACGCCATAAATTCGACAACCCAATTGATAGTAGGAATATTCATATTCTTTTAACTAAAAGAAAAAAGCAACAATACAAAATCTACTATGAATATTTTTTAAATGTGAGAGAACTTGGATGTCAAGTCAATCTTGAGGAAGCAGTCATAATTCAATATGTGATTGATGGAATTCCCGACTAAGAATTCAACAAGTCCATATTATATGGCTCTACATCTTATTCAGACTTCAAGATTAAATAAAAAAATTACGAAGTAATGAAATCTAAATCTAAGACAAATAGCCCAATAAGCAAAGTGATTCCAAAGCCAATTGATGATAAGGAATCAAAGTGCTTCAACTGTGGTAAAAGAGGTCATCTTTCATGTGAGTGTAGATTTAAAGATTTGGGAAAAAAATGTTTCAATTGTAATTCTTTTGGCCACATAGTAATTCAGTGTGTCCAACTAGAAGTAATGCCAACACCCCTGTGAAACAATTGCAAACAAACCACATAATGAAAACCAATATTATTTGGTTGAAACGACGCAGAAAGGACGGATGTACAAGGACATAAAAATTAATGACCACGAACTCCAATCACTCATAGACACAGGGTATAGGGAGAAAGTTTTGTTTTATAATTGATTAAGTAGCGACTAGAGAACCAGACGCTCTAGAGTAGTCATTAGGTAACTTTGCAGTTTATAAACAACAGCTTAGTAGTTTAGTACAGTGCATACTTTGGAACAGTAGGCTTGGTTGTTCAAGCAGCTTTATGGCTGTAGAATCTGGATAACATCGAGTTTCCTGAGCCCCACAACAACTTTAGAGAAAGATTAGATGATTGCATACTACCAAGGTCAGAGAGGGTAGGAATATGATATCAGCGGCTATAGTTGAAAAACAAAGTGTTCTCAGTGACATTCAACGGTTGGGTATAAGCGCTCAATAATTCCTTGGATTGGAGTTAAGTTAGCATAGTTAGACAGTCAGAAGCGAGGTAGTTGACTGTAGTGTGGATAGAGTATAGGTTTCCGCATTAGTGTAGATGTCGGTTGGGTTATTCGCGCCCTATAATTCCATATTCAGAGACTAATGTGTGTTACCTACAGTAGACCAGTAGGATGAAGTTATTCCACTAGTGGTGTAGAGTAGCTGTTGTGTCTGAAGTATGTACGAGGAGAGACAAGCTCACGGTCAGTCAATAAGAAATATTTGCCGCACCCAATAACCACGGATTAGGCAATCTTATCAGTAGAAGAAGTGTCTCAAGTTGTCAGTTTGTTGCTTTCATGAGTTGAACGTCCTATTCTTTGTTGCTCTAATTAGTGAATTGCCCTATTAAACTATCTTCGCCGTGGTACTGGGTGCTGAGGCAAAGACAATTTAGGGACCATTGATATTTATATTTTTATAAGGTTAGGTTAGTTTACAGATCTAGGGCTGACATCAGTCATTTTAATTTATAATGGTTTGTGTTTGGGACTAAATATATATATCCTATTAATCTGTGAATAAATATATATCATCATTATAAACAATAAGATGTAGTAGGTAAACAACGTGGTGATGTAAAAAGATCAGTATAAAGTTTAATAAACAATTTATACAGATCTCATTTTTAATTATTAAAAAAAAATAAACACCAAACATGGTGTCAGAAGTGTTTATTTTCAAATTATAAAATATTGGTGCAAATTAGTTTGTCGAATGCGCGTGAGTACTAATATTCGAATTTGATTGTTTGAAAATTTTGATTTTGGAAATGTAAAGTTACATTTTTATATAATAATAATTTTCTAATCTTTTGAGTAACTATATCTCGTAATATCTATATATTTTAATGTCTAATATGAAATAAAATATTTCAAGATGTCAAATATTCCTGTACCAGCACCAATATTAATAAATAGCCAGGCGGCAGAAAATTGGAGGTTTTTTAAAAGCCAATGGGACAATTATCAGGTGGCTACTGAATTAAATAAGAAAGATAATAATGTTATAAGAGCAACATTCCTATCACTCATTGGAAAAGATTGTTTCAATGTATTTTTGAATCTGGACTTGAAAGAAGATGAAAATAATAGCCTACCTAAGATTATTGAAGCATTGAATAACCATTTTACTCCACAAAAGAATGTCATATACGAACGGTATATTTTAATACTTCGAATCAAGAAGAAAACAAAGGTATTGATAACAACACAAATCGATTAAGAGGACTAGCTAGCTCTTGTGAATATGATATACTAACAGAAGAACTAATCAGAGATAGAATAGTATTGGGAATCAAAGATAATAGAGTCAGAAAAAAATTGCTAATGGAACCAAAACTAAACATATCTTCGGCTATCGACATATGCAGGACAGCTGAGGTCACAGAACAACAGATAACCAAGTTGACTGGCCAAGAATCAGAAGATGTGAAGTGGAACAGAAAATATGAATGGAAAAAGGAAGCGACCAAAGCTACAAAAGAAACATTTGAAGACATAATTAATTGTCGTTACTGTGGGTCGAATCATAGGAGGGCTTCATGTCCTGCGTATGGTATGATATGCACATGGTGCAACAGAAAAAATCATTTCTCAAAAGTATGCAGATTTAGAATTCAAAAACCAAAACAGATGAACGTTAGAACAATTCAAGAACAGGATGAATCATCAGATGAAGCTGTACTTCAACTAAGAGATACGAGAGCCTGTTCTTGGTACTGAAATGCACCGGCGACACAGTCTACCTGCTTGAAGATACCAAAAGTGGTAAGAAAGATAAGTTCCGCGTAGATCGTATAAATCCCTACTATGAGCCTATTAGGACCTACCCATTAAATGTGATAAATGATCAGGAATAGGAAAGCGAAGAAGATGAGGACTGCTGTAACACAAATCCTGGATTTGTGAATTTCTCCTATCCTTTGAGTAGACCAACTGCACCATCTTGCAGTACCCAAATAACGCCAGTTCAGAAAATAGTTAACAATCAGGAGTCGTCAGCTGTATGACGCTCTGCATGTGAAAGGAAGCGAACCAACCAGGTATAGGCTTTGTGATAACAGCGATGGACATTGTCTCTGACGAGAGTGTAAAGAGATCAGTATGGGAAGATGTATAGAAAACACTTTAAGTCATCTTGACCCTACAAAAGCTTCTGGTCCAGACAACATCACTGGACCCATGTTGAAAAATCTCAGTTCCCATGCCAAACTAAAACTCTTAAGAATTTTCAATTACAGTTAG
Source organism: Cordylochernes scorpioides (assembly GCA_030710605.1). Lineage (NCBI taxonomy): Eukaryota > Metazoa > Arthropoda > Arachnida > Pseudoscorpiones > Chernetidae > Cordylochernes > Cordylochernes scorpioides. The sequence goes on along the minus strand of CP092885.1, from coordinate 39,780,420 downwards.
AGCTCGTCTACCCTCCCAAAAGAGTGGAAACATGCCACAATTATTCCCATCCACAAACCAGGCAAGCTTGAGAACCACCCAACAACTACAGACCTATCTCTCTGAACTCTATTCATTTCAAAATCATGGAACACATGATTCTCAAAAGGTTAACTTTTTTTTCTTAACCTCAACAACCTACTAGACCCTCATCAAAGAGTTTTAAAAATATATCAAATCACAGAGGATTCAATCTTTTACTTCGTTTAACAAATCCAGGACAGCTTCCATAATAAACCTAAAAAATCTACTATAGCAGCCTTCATCGACCTTTCCCAAGCCTTCGACAGAGTCTGGAAGGAAAATATAATTCTCAAACTTGATGAACTTGGAATAGAGGGAAATATGCTGAGTTGGATCAGCAATTTTCTATCCGAACGCACCATACAGGTTAATTTCAACAACATCAAATCAAGTGTATGTGTTGGAAATCAGGCCAGCCGTTGGTTAGGATGAACTTTTGTTTAATTTACTTGGAAGTTAACAAACGATGAGAACCAGACGCTGCTGATCCTCAAGTTTTACAAAAACTAACACGACTCTCTCGAGTCATAACTATATATATATATTTTTTTTTTAAGAAAGATAATTATTTACATAATTTTAGCTATTTACAATCACAACAGATTTACATAATTTCTAGCCGATGTTTTAACTCGTTTCAATATAATCATCTGGGTCTCCAAAAACAACCTCTCCAATGCAGAACACTCTCTGAATAAAGCCATTAAAAATGTGTAAAACTCAAAAACTGAAATAATACATTGACATCAGCAAATCTGAAATCGGACTCTTCACCATCAACAACCACCTTCTCCACTGGACCCCAAATATTTCCTTAAATAACTCAAAACTCCAATATTCAGATTCCCCAAGATATCTTGGTGTCACACTCAACCCTGCGCTCACTTTTAAAAAACATATTGACACCATGATAAGACCTGGCTGGGAATCAAATTCCCATATATACTAGAATATGAAGAAAAAAAAGCAAAGCCATGGTGATCGGACAAACCCACAGCCAAGTTCCACAAGAATTTACAACCAACTCAACTGTAGCCACTTCTCTTCGAGCTCTCACCCTCTGCCTCGGCCAACTCTTGAACCGTGATCTGAAAGATGTGATCACCTACGACGAAGAAGAACCTGCCAAACACTTCTTCCAGCACTAGATCTGCCCAAGAGCGATCATCGCGTCAGAGCACAACACCTTCCACAATGATGGACAAGACTCTGCCATATGCCTGTCGCTACTGTGGCGGTCAACACTGGCATGTACAGTATCTGCAGACAGAACCCTCCCTCAGTGAACTCAATTAATCTACTTTCACCTCAAACCAACATAACCTGTAAGTGCAATTGTTTTACCTCTACCATTCATTCTTCAAAGAAGTCATTTTTTGTAAACTCTGATGCCAGTATTTCCATAATTAGTTTAGTTCAGTTTGAATATATAAAAAATTGTTTACTAGTTCCATTTATTCCGCCCCTATTAACAGTGATTTATTATTATCCATACCATTTATCTATTTGAAACCCATTTAATTTGTTACCTTACCAATAGATTTCAATAATTGTCATTTTAATGAAATAATTTCTATTTTAAGTCACCTCTTAAAAAATGGAATTCTACCTATTCATGCCTCACGATTTTTAGTATTAAAAATTTATTTTTCATAATCAAGTTATCTATAAAAATAATACTCCAGTACCTGTCCATTTGTACCAATTTGTATATGACCTTCTCTCCTACTTGTAAGCACGGCTCACGTAAAATAAATTCTTGCCCTAACCGACCCATAATTCACTCTTTTAGCTAAGGTGTTGCAGAATTCCAACCACCACATGAGCCTTGATTACAACCAACCCTTGGTGACCCTTATTAATCTTTTCCTGAATGTCCCACTCATCCTTACAACTTTGTCAAACTTCTACCAGCCCATGCCCCACTTGAGAATTAATGAGTTGTCAATTATCGAACCTCTACTTCCACTAATCTCCACTCTTCCCCTATGATAATATATTTTGTAGTTGCTCTCTAGCATATCCACCAACCCACACCATCTAGCCACTGGTGTGTTCGTCATAAGATGCAGATTGACTACCTACTAGATGTTTATCAACTTCTTTTTGTTCGCACTTGAACAATCTGCATCGAGCGCAACAGTTCGCTCCTTCTCCTCGCGCCACACATTCGTCACACGGACCCTGTCTTCAAATTTATGTTTGTCCCTTGTCCATACCAGCACGATATAACCTACGTCCAATATTTCCCATGGAGGTACGTTAAACATCGTGGCTGATTTTGTCCGGTCCGTCATTATTTCACGCAAACATTGGTTTTACGTTCAACCCGTCGCGAAATCAACTCCTCGCACAAGCTCCCACGGCGGTTCAAACACCTCGTGTACGAGAAGCTTGTAAATTGTAAAGGACAACGCCGTCCTCGTCCCAATTTTTGGCACTGTGCGCGCATACTTTCCTCCAATTAGTTAAAACTACTAGAGTCTCTTAGTATCGAAATAATTAAGGTAGAAAGGCCCAAAGCAAGTTTCGTGGTAAGAAAGATAAGTTCCGCGTAGATCGTCTAAAGCCCTACTATGAGCCTATTAGGACCCACCCGTTAAATACAAGAAATAAACAGGAACAGGAAAGCGAAGAAGATGAGGACTGCTGTAACACAATTCCTGGATTTGTGAATTTCTTCAATCCTTTGAGTAGACCAACTGCACCATCTTGCAGTACCAAAACAGCACCAGTTCAGAAAATAGTTAACAATCAGGAGTTGTCAGCTGTATGACGCTCTGCATGTGAAAGGAAGCCAACCAGGTATAGGCTTTGTGATAACAGCGATGGCCATTGTCACTGATGAAAGTGTAAAGAGACCATATATAGGAAGGTGTATAGGACACATAGTTATTTCATAACTTCTTTTTTTTTTTCATATGTATTAAATGGGTAAATCAAATTAAACAGAGGTTTTTTTTTTAAATATTAAACTTCTTTTTTTAAGTAAATTTTGAATTGAAATTTCTGTTAAATTATCACATTTTCTTTGATAGAGTCTGCCAGTGTAGACATTTAATCTCGTATAACTTTTTTTAGAGTCAATTAGATCTAACCCATTTGTTACAAATTACCAAGTTTAGGGTGAAAGTTTTGTTTTATAATTTGATTAAGTAGCGACTGGAGAACCAGGCTCTCTAGAGTAGTCATCAGGTAACTTTGCAGTTTATAAACAACAGTTTAGTACAGTGCAAACTTGGGAACAGTAGGCTTGGTTGTTCAAGCAGCTTGATAGATGTAGAAGTATATCTGGATAACTTCGAGTTTCCTATTACTCCAGAGCCCCACAATAACTCCAGAGAAAGATTAGATGTATGCATACTGCCGAGGTCTGAGAGTGTAGGAATATGACCTTAGTGGCTATAGTTGCAAACAAGGCGGCGGATTGTTTTGTTCTTAGTGACATTCAACGGTTGACTATAAGAACGCAATAATTCCATGGATTGAAGCTAAGTTAGCATAGTTAGACAGTCAGAAGCGAGGTAGTTGATGGTTGGGTTATTCATGCCCTATAATTCCATATTCAGAGACTAATGTGTGTTACCTACAGTAGACCAGTAGGATGAAGTTATTCCACTGGTGGTGTAAAGTAGCTGTTGTGTCTGAAGTATGTACGAGGAGAGACAGAAACTCACGGTCTGCCAATAAGATAGATTTACCACACCCAACATCCATGGATTAGGCGATCTTATCAGTAGAGGAAGTGTCTCAGTTGACAGTTTGTCCGTCGATGACTTCAGCTAGTCCATTTTGTCCCCCTACCAATGGTAAAGATTCTGGAAACTACTGAAGCCAAAAGCTTCTCTCGATTTAGGAGCACTTCTCGTCAGTCCCTATTGACCCCCCACCACCCGTGGTAAGGCTTAGGGATACTGCTTGAAGTAAGGGCATCCACATTATTGTGGTGTCTTGGGAATCAAGGTTGCTAAAATAGGAAACCTTTTAACATAAATTGATAGTCACTGTTAAATCCTCACTGCTTCAGTTCCTCAGCGCTTCAGTGCTACTGTGACAGAGGATACACCATTGGATACACCCCTGGATACCCTGCCCTGCTTCCACTGGGAAACCAGCGCTGAACAAAACTGGTCGCAGAATAATTAATTTGATTCCCCAGATCTCTCGAGCGACCGCCAACTGCCGTTCTTCTCCCCGGAATATATTGCGCCCGCAGCCAATCATAGCGCGGGTTCTCCTGAGCGGCCGCACGCTGCCACTCGACACCTCCACATCACCTAACACGCTTCATCCCCCCCTCCGCGCTGGGTCCCCAGCATCCCTCCCCGAGCGGCGGTGCTGCCACGCGTCTAAGCGCGTCCAATGGTGCGCCCGCCCACTACAGTGCGCCAGCCAGCGCGCCTGCTCCTCGATGCTCTGTCAGTTGCGGGTCTACCCCCACCAGTGCTACCTCCCCTGGAGACCACAATTGCACAATTCCGAAATTGCTAAAGGCTGCAACAATTATTATCCTATATTTTTATTGTGTTTATACATTTGGGAAGAACACTTTGATCGAATTTTCAGAAACGATATTAATCAGACTCTTCTAATGCTCATTGAAAAGGAAAGAAATAGAGAAGACATTGAGAGCGAATTGTTAAAAGATGCTTTAGAAATGTATTGTGTTCTTGAAGGAAACCAGAGGGATTCAACTTTTTTGAAAATTTTTCAGAATTATAAAAATGAATTTGAAGCCACCTTTTTAAAGGAAACTGAACGTTTTTATAGACAAGAGAGTGAAACTTATTTAAGTAAACATTTTATGGAGGAATATATTGTTTATGCAAATACGCGCTTGACAGAGGAAAAATCAAGAGCAGATAGATTTCTCTACAGTTCAACCAGACTCTCTCAACCCCCCCTGACGCCTCTCCTTCCCTGGAGGACTCCTCGCACTCCTCCTCCTCTCCTGACACCGACTCCTCCAGCAGAGAATTTCGCCCCAGCATCTTCGACTCACTGCTCAACCTCACAATTGGCGGAAGCCTCGGCCCGCTCAACAGTCAACCTGGGCGAGTTCCTCTACCCCTCTTCACCCTTTAACCACCACATCTACCCATGCTACCTACATACCACATCACCCTCATACACTTAGCTATCAAATTGACTCCCCTCCACCTACGTGCAACCTTTTCCCCACCAACAACCCTTCGCACTTCCTCCCCCTTTCTTGGGCCTACCATTTGCTGGAAACCTTACCCCATCCTGTGCCACCCAGTTTAAATCCACCCTTGACAGAACATTCATCCACCTCACCCAAACACACCAACAACGCCTCATGGAATCCAACCACACAAACAACATTTTCACACACATACCGACGCGCTTCGCCTAGCCAGAACAATGGAAAGGCTTAGACTTTCTATTAACAATTGGAAATTACACTTACATTTTAATCACCAGTGTCTCGCCGCAAGCATAATTCCACCTTCTTTAATTTTAAAAGAATCTGTCCGCACAAATTATTCTAGAAAAACATTATTTGAAACGGGTAAGAAACTTTTAAATGCTAGAATAAAAAATTGTCATTATAATTCCTAAACTAAAAGGAATTTTAAATGATGAAGTATTTGAAAAATTTTATAAGTGCTTAGATATCAAATGTCAAAATAAAGCCACTGCTATTCGCAACATTCAATTAAAAAAATAATAATAATAAAAAAATAACTCCGCCTTTGCCGGTCCCAAGCCCGGATGAAAAAGGAGGAAGGGGAGCAGTAACAAGCTCGCTAAAAAAACCTGGGCTCAGCTGGCCCGGCTGATAGTACCCTGTAAGGGCTCCTAATCCAGGGATACAGGATGAACAGCGTTTGTACTCCATGTTAGGAGCAGCTGCACATGGCGTCTGTTCCTCATGTCAGAGGCGGCCATTTCTTTTGGAGCTAAGTCGGCCTTCCACTGAGTAGTGCTCCCAGTCTTGATGACAAAGGCAGACGCATTCTACTTCACCCAATCATGATGGTTGTCATGCTTTACAAGCTTGATACCTTGATATGATTAAGTGAAGATAAGAAAGAAGAAGAAGAAGAAAAAAAATTAAACACTTGGTAACAAAAAACACAACCCCAATCTCACCAAAATACTGTTATTAATCTTTCTAATCAATCAATTACACCCGAAATTACGACACTTCTATCAAAGGGCTTAAACTTCATACCTTCCAAAAAAAATTGATATTCCTAAAACTCGAGCTGCTATAGAAATTTCAATAAAACAATTACAAGATAATAATAAAGCTAAAATTAGAACAGAAGTTACTCCTATTATTAAAAATTTAGAATGAAAAAAACAAGACTAATTTTAAATCAAGGAGAAAGACAAGCCATTAGATCGTTAAAGCAAAATAAAGACAATGTTATCACACCCTCTGATAAAGGAAGAAATACAGTAATTATGAACACAACTGATTACAACACTAAGGCAGAAGAGTTACTTCAAGATAAGGAAATTTATGAACCTTTAACAAAAAACCCTTCACCTAATTTTACTAATGATTTTAATAAAAAACTTAATAAAATCATACGTTCACATAAATTAGACAAAAAAACTTTTGAAAATTTAAAGGCTGAGGAAAAGAATTTACAAAACTTTTATAGCCTCCCAAAAGTACATAAGCCAAACACACCTTTACGTCCGATTGTTTCCTAGGCTGGTTCTCCTCTTTACCCCCTCACTAAATTTATTTCATCCATCATCTCTCCCCTCCAGAAATTACTTCCCCACACTAGAGTACACATCTGCATGCACCAGAAATACCGAGTATATTATCACATATGTAAACTACGGCTAACATATGCGTGTACTTGATGTGTACCAGCGACGCAGTACCGCCGCTGCCCTCACTGCGGGAAAGTACTGGCAGACAAGTACAAGTTTCGCAATCATATGGAGACCCACGAGGAAGTTCGAAGTATGTTCACCTGCTTTCAATGTGGCAAGAACTTTCTCCAGAAACGGAATCTCAGGAGGCACCAAGTCACTTCTCACAACGTCCTCTCCCACAGATAAATGTTTGCTAGGATTTTGAAATAAAGTATTCTTGTTGAAAATATTTGTGTATACACTCTCTATATGTTCTTTAGGTATTTTGCCTTGCGAAAATTAACAAAGGAAACCTTGTCAACCATCCCTACGTTCTCTTACATAAATACCATCGAGGAATTTGTATAAAGAAGCTTTTTCAGTGAAAATTTCGATTAACCTACGATAATAGGAACATATGTCAATAAAGTTTCCCACATCTGTTACAGTTGCTGCAAAAACGATCAGAAACTTTTCAATTTCTAATAATAGCCGTATGGTATCTTTCGAAGTTGAATCACTCTACACTTCAATCCCCCACAATGAAGCTATTCTAGCACTCCAACTTCTAGCAACCTTTTCCCCACCAACAACCCTTCACACTTCCTCCCCCTTTCTTAGGCCTACCATTTGCTGGAAACCTTACCCCATCCTGTGCCACCCAGTTTAAATCCACCCTTGACAGAACATTCATCCACCTCACCCACACATACCAACAACGCCTCATGGAATCCAACCACACAAACAACATTTTCACACACATACCGACACAACACTCGCAACAACCCTCACAATGCCCCACTGAATCCTCCTCAGGGCTAAAGGTCATGTTCACTTTGGAGTACATTGCATTCCAGAGAAATGCAAGCCTCCATGTAAATGGGTAAACAAGCATAATAATCAGGAAAACTCCATGCTGCAGTAGAAGACGCAGCACTCCCACGGGGTCGACACCCCCGCCACCCCCTCCTCACCAGGGGGCACTCCTCCTTCCTCCCAAGACTCCTCCTCTCCCGACACCGACTCCTCCTGCAGGGAGGACCTTCACAGCATGTTCAACTCCCTGCTGGACCCAACTATCGGCGGGAACCTCGACCTCAGCAACCGGCCTGGAGTGAGTTCCTCCACCCCTCTACACCCTTCCTCTTCCATACCTGATTCCAGCCCCAAACCCGACCTTAACCTGTCGCCACATGACTTTGTGTTGTCACCACCTCCATCCTCTTCTGCCTACACAGTTGGTTCTGACTCGGCATCCTTATACCAGGCTTTTGATTGGGCGGCTAACAACTGCATGATGCAGACAGAGCAACCTTGGTGCATTCGTTATGTTAAACCTTGAAAATATCCTTTCCACCCTTAAAGAATCCTACACTAGAAGGATCCATCAACTCGGATTCTCATCCTCCTTGAAAAAGCTTTTAAAGCTCGAAATGACCGAGGGATACAAAGAACATGCAAATTTGAAGGGAAATGTCATACATGCGGAAAATTTGGGCACATGTCAAGAAACTGTTGGCATCGTCAAGATAAAGCGAACTTCAATAAACCAAAATGCAAATATCCACAAAATAATATGCAAACTAAGTCTTCATCATCTTGGAAAAATAACTCAAGGGAACATGCTAATGTAGCGAATGGTTCTGCTAACACTGAACATGCGTTTACTTCAGCGGAAATGATCTACTCTTCTTCACATCTACCTGAGGAGGATGCACACATTTGGAACCTTGATTCAGGATGCACTTCACACATGTCTCCTAGAGAAGATTGGCTTATCAACAAGATTCCTATTGACAATGAAATTAACCTTGCAGAAGAAGAAAGGTTCATAAAAGCTGAAGCACAAGGTGACGTGAAATTGTCTACATACACAATTGAGGGTAAGCGAGATATTTACCATCGACCATGTAGGCCAGTAAGAACTTTTATCAAATCTCCATCTTGATCCTAGCTTGACTCTTATCTGTTCATGGAACTTTCCTAGTACAACTGAGTCCCTTCGTTTTTTGTGTCTTCCGCTCTGCCTCGACAATGACTGCCTGTGCACTGTGATAACTGTTAAAGGTCTTCCAAGGTGCAGAGGGGTACTGGAAAACTCTCCACATCCTGACTGTTCCTCTCGGTTAACACAGTAAAGCGAGAGATTCTCTCGGATTTCACACCACAGCGAGAGACCCTCAGGATATCACACCATAGCTTAAGTTGACAGGATGACCACAACGAAGAAGGTAAGAAGCCTGTCCAGATAGAAGCAAGAAAGAGCAGAGATAGCGGAACAAGCCCGCCATTCCAACGATACAACCGAGCAATCTCTCCCCCAACAAAAGACAAAATTTGAGGAGGAAACGCCGCCCCAAGTTACCTCCGCAGACCCGCTAACACAGATCGCCAACGGCAGGAGCAAGCTGTCAACCCTCCTAACGACACAGCTGAAAATCCTGTAAGACATAGAAACCGAGGATCGGAGTGACACAAACCCGTTGGGAAGTTCCCCACCTTCGGGCTGACATCGAGACAATGCTCAAAACGACATGCCGCAATCAACTTTACAGAAGGTACAAGCTTCTACAAGCCCTACATGGAGAACCTTCCACGTCAGCAGGACGACAAACAAACACCAAGTCTCCTGACTGAACTTTCATCAAAACTGTGAGTTTTTAAAAACCTACATAACTTTCTCCTCATGCTCACAACTTGATTACCCATAAATTTTGTGTTTATTTTCACTTTGATCATTTTAATTTCAATTTTTACCTAGACTCAATTGCATGGATTAGCTCTAGAATTACCACAGTTATCCAAGTAAATGTGTACGATCTAAGGAACCATAACTGATTTAATGAGTCATTCGTGGTTTCGCCTTGCTATGGCGTGTACTTAGACATGCATGGCTTAATCTTTGAGACAAGCATATGACTGGAGTAGCCAAATTATGGTTGGGGTCACAACCAATCTTCTCAATTTGGCCAGACCTTAGAGGCCATAAATTCGACAACCCAATTGATAGTAGGAATATTCATATTCTTTTAACTAAAAGAAAAAAGCAACAATACGAAATCTACTATGAATATTTTTTAAATGTGAGAGAACTTGGATGTCAAGTCAATCTTGAGGAAGCATCATAATTCAACATGTGATTGATGGAATTCCCGACCAAGAATTCGACAAGTCCATATTATATGGCTCTACATCTTATTCAGACTTTAAGATTGAATTGAAAAATTAGGAAGTAATGAAATCTAAATCTAAGACAAATAGCCCAATAAGCAAAGTGATTACAAAGCCAATTGATGATAATGAATCAAAGTGCTTCAACTGTGGTAAAAGAGGTCATCTTTCATGTGAGGGTAGATTTAAAGATTTGGGGGGAAAATGTTTCAATTGTAATTCTTTTGGCCACATAGCAAATCAGTGTCCAACTAGAAGTAATGCCAACATTCTTGTGAAACAAGTACAAACAAAGCCACATGAAAAACAAAGTTATTTGTTTGAAACAACAGAAAGGATGGATGTACAAGGACATAAAAATTAATAACCACGAACTCCAAGCACTCATAGACACAGGAAGTCAACCAAGTTTAGGGTGAAAGTTTTGTTTTATAATTGATTTATTTATTTATTTATTTGAAGTAGCGACAGGAGAACCAGGCCCTCTAGAGTACTATTAGGTAACTTTGCAGTTTATAAACAACAGTTTAGTACAGTGCAAACTTTGGAACAGTAGGCTTGGTTGTTCAAGCAGCTTGATAGATGTAGAAGTATATCTGGGAGACATCGAGTTTGTTTACTCCAGAGCCCCACAACAACTCCAGAGAAAGATTAGATGTATGAGTACTGCCGAGGTCGGAGAGTGTAGGAATATGACCTTAGTGGCTATAGTTGCAAACAAAGCGGCGGATTGTTTTGTTTTTAGTGACATTCAAGGGTTGAGAATAAGCGCTCAATAATTCCTTGGATTGAAGCTAAGTTAGCATAGTTAGACAGTCAGAAGTCAGGTAGTTGAGCAATTACCGATCAAAAGTCAATATTATTTTCGATTTAAGCTATTTATATATGATATGTTAGTCCTATAACAGGTAAGGAAGAAGTTTTATAAACAAAGCCTACCGGAGTTAGCAGAGTCACGTCCGACGACTTCCGCATCAATTGTCAAGGACCATTGACATCTGTGATAGAACAGCTGCAGACATCGGTAAGCAACTTGGTGGCAGAAGCCCCACCTCACCTAACAGGTTGCGGCGTGTCAACCAATCAGGTGGCGTGCGCGAAAGAAGGCCATATTTGTATTACGGTTCGATAAATAGACATCCTTTGATTTAATCTTAACGAAATGTTCGAATATTTGTTTATTGCGAACATAACAACATCCAGGAAGTGGCTGAGTGTAAGAGCCATTCCTAGCAGAGGGCCCGCAACAACCCGGCATGGCGGAAGGTGGTGAGCCGACGAGACTAAAGTGTACGTGCTGGTTATGCTGCATGTTCTATTCTTCTTTAGTATATTTTTAATTTAATTGTATTTTTGAATATACAGTAAAACCCCTCTATAGTGAACCCCATTGGGACGGGACTTTTGGTTCACTATAGCCACGGTTCACTATAGCCACGGTTTGGGTATTTAAATTTTTTTTGAGGATATAATTAAAGGGCATGCGCAAAAAAAAAAAAAAAAGAGACTACCTCTTAATATTGGCTGCTTTTTTTCCCCCTAAATTAACCTATTTCTATATATTAAAGCTGTATATTAAAATAAAAACAAAATCATGTGAAAATATTGCCTTTTTGATCAGTTCCTCTGATAATTTAATTAGTATAAATGCAACCTGCCCCCCCATATGTCAAAAAAATCCAAGAAAAGAATACCTTATTTATAAAAATTAAATAAAAACTTTATTAATAATATTTTAAAAGGTATAAAAATATATTTTATTTAAATATTATTATATAACAATATAGGATACAAAGGCTTACTTGAAGAAGTCTGTTATTTTTTTCTGCTTTAACATATTCCTCATAATGACACTGACGATAGCGGCAATAGTTGGGATTGATTCCTCTTTGTAGCATTTTTTTTTTATAGTCTTCTTTTTTGCCATATCGTAGAAATGCAACTTTTGCTCATTTTCATTTTCTTCCGAAGTTCCGCTTGCGATGTACCACTCTCAATAGCTTTTATGATGGTTAATTTCTTTTCAAGTGATATCTTGGTACGAGCGACTTTTTCTTTGGCACTTCCATTATCTTTTAAAACTTGTTTTAATAATTTAATCATGTTTTAAGGAATTTTCCTAATGTAGAGTTAAGAAATTTAGTTTTCAATAAGGCATGAAAAATTTATAAAAGTGCGCAGTATAAAAATAGAACGTGAATATAAACAAACAATGTCGCTAAATTCTTTGTTTTGAATTGCGATCTGTGAGCTAGAGCTCACACAAAATTTTAATTAGTTTTGAAAATTATAATTTTGGAATTTTAGAATTAAAATTAAAAGTTCGTTATAAGCATGGTATTTTTGATAGAATTTAATATTTTGGGACCAAAATTGGGTTCGTTATAGCGATAGTTCGCTAGTTTGAAAAGTGAAAAGTTCGTTATAGCGATGGTAATTTTAATGGAATGGAATGCGGATTTTCGATGGGTTCGTTATAAGGGAAGGTTCGTTATAGCCATGGTTCGTCTTAGCGGGGTTTTACTGTATCATTTTTATCACCCACAATATAAGTGAGACTTTTATTTTACCAAGAACCGATGACCAGAGGAAGCTAACACATCAAAAGGTATTGGCTCACATTAATTCAAAAACCTATCATAAAGAAGATGTTAGGAAGATCTTTAAAGCTTATCAAGTTAATACCAAAATAGTCAAATTTACATATTGTGATTCATCTCATAACCTGCCAAGAATTTGCCAAGTTATCCTTAGATGATAGGATAAAATTTGTGAAAAGTAAAAGGCTTTGTATAAACTTCTTAAGTTTAAATCATTATGCTAATCAATGTAAAATAACTACCACTTGTAGAGTCTTCAACAAAAAGCATCATTCTGTGTGTGTGTGTTGTGTGCTCTCTCTCTCTCTTTAAGACGAAAATAGAATTGCTTTAAAGATGCAAATTTTTAACTATAAAATTCAAAATTACAACTTGAAAATTTAAAAATTTCTTTATATATTAAATATAAATGCCAAAGTTAAAAGACAGAAGTAAAAATAACATATTACAAATAGAAAGAAATATGTCAGATAACACTAAACTAAACGTATGTAAATTTAACCCTAAAGGAAGTCTAGCCCTAAAATCGTGGCTCAAATATTTCAACCAGAAGGCTTTCTTAGAAGAATTAAATGATGCCTGGAAATTGAAAAAGAGATTTTTTAGTAGAAGAGGCTTTTGATTTTTATGTGGAGACTTGCTTGGATATTACAAGTTGGCCTGAACTAGAAAAAATATTATTGTCGCATTTCTATAAACAAGAAGTTAATCCATTCACGGCTTTTATTGAATTGAAATATGATCCAGAAAAAGGGATTGAAAATTATTTTAAGGAAAAAACGTCCCTAGCTTCTAAAGCAAAGATTACAAAATAAAATTTAATTGAAGGCCTGACAAATGGGTTAACAACTGATTTTAGAAAACTAGTTATTACATCAAAAGTGGACACTCCAGAAGAATGGATAGTGTTAGTATCTAAATTAGAAATGATTGATCGACATAAGGAAATGGAGGAGTCATCTTACAAAAGGAATACAACCAAATAGTTTTTTTTTGTTTATATATAGATAATAACATTATTAAATTTTATGTATGCAAACTGTTTGCTTTTGAAATATAATCAAAAAAATAGATATAGTTTTTGGAAAAAAGTTATCATTCATTTCCATCCACGACTGCACTCCACTGCGCCTGCCGTCGCCGAGTCCGGCGGTGGATACATCGAGAGAGCAAGCCTCTTCCTGAGGCGGAGACTGGAGGACGACACTGCCCGCTCCGACTATCCTTCCTTGTCGGACCTCGGTCGTTCCCTCCGAGCCAGACGCCGCTCTCCCTCCACCTTCACCGACGACAACGCCATCTCCGGGGGCCAGCTTAGGCGTTTCCTTCTGGACCGCTTAAGCAGTCGCTTCGCTCAGGCTCCAAGCTCGGAAGAAGCCATCGCCGACTTCCTAGCTAAAGTGACTCCACTGGAGTTCGATGAGTGGGACCAGCTCTTTCTCGCCGACATCTCCCGCGAACAGATAGCGGCAGCCATCCATCGCCTGCCAAATGGCCGTGCCTCGGGATGGGACGGACTCCCCTGCGAGTTTGTCAAAGCCTTTGAAGATTTCTTCGCCGAAGTTCTTTGGCAAGTCTTCGAGGCTTCTCGACTCCGCGGGGCCTTACCTCCATCCTCAAGGCGCAGCAAGGTGATCTTGCTGCCGAAAGTGCACGGTGGTCCGGGTCTACAGGCATTCTGGCCAATCAGCCTGCTAACGACCGACTACAGGGTCCTCAGCGGCATGCTCATGGCTCGTCTGCGACGTCATCTGCCAGACCTGGTGCCCCAATGTCAGACCTACGCCGTTCCAGGACGGTCATCTTCCTGGAATATCGCGCGAGTGTCTGACGAAGCCGCCGGGGCAAGGGCTCCGGGAGGTGTTCGCCTCCTGTGAAATGCCCCTGGATTTGCAGGCCTGGCTCTTCGGCATTGGCCTCCATCCCGAGGCAATGAAGCTAACAAGTGTGGCGAAGGCTACCATCTACAAGTACCATCTTGGTCTTGAGTTGGGTAATGCCAGCCAACACATCGACCTGCCCACTCTGTGGGAAAGAACTCTCGCAGTCCATCAGTGGCGGAGTCTTTCTCGCGGTGGGCGCCACCAATGAAGACCTTGTATATATATTTATATATATATGTATATTTTTCATCTATTTTATCTATTTATAAGACCCGTCACTGGCCCACCGCTACTGGTCCTGTAGGCGGATCAGGCCTGTCATCCTGGAGGCCTTCACTATCATCTAGCTCCCCCTGACCTGCAGGGATGAATCTTCGGGCATGACCTGGAGGACGACGTCCTGGCCATCCTGGCATCTGCCAAGACCCGTATCTACAAGCACTTCCTGGGCCTGGAGATACGGGGCGTCCAAGAAGACCCTCTCATCGTCTGGAGGAGGACTCTAGCAAGATGGTGGAGCCTTCCTCAATCATAATTTCATTGTATTATTCTCATTATTTTTCATTCATAATTGACTAGTCAATAAAGTATGTTTAACCGTCTCTCTTCTCTCTCTCTCTCTTTTTTGCTTTGCTGGCATGAAATTTTAACCGCCTCCGAAGAAGAGAAATATTAGAATTTTTTATGGGGACTTCCCCACCCCTCGACACTACAATGGCCTTGGCTGTAAGATAATTGCCATCTGGACCTGCTGATGTAATCAGCGCCCCTCAGGCCACTGCGGAATCTGATGGGGAAATGGAGCAACCTGGGCCTGGAACAGGCAAACCTTCAACCAATTTTGGAAGCTTTGGACACAATGTTCGCATATTATAGAAACGTCAAAGAGGAGGAAGCGAAATGGATATATATAGACGTTTTTCTTTTCCGAAAATTTTATGTAAGTTGGAGCTTTAACCAAGACGATAGATTCACATTTAAATATATATTTAAACTCAATCGGATACTTGATAATATGGAAACCGACAAATTCATTTCCGAAAAATTGCTCTTGAACATTATTATTGCAATTCTTGAATTTCCACTTTTCAACAAGGATAATCCATTTTTTCGTAGTTCTTTTAAGTTGCTCGTAAGAGTTTCTCAATTTATATCAATATCAAATATAATAGTTTTAAAATATTTGATTAAAATTATTTCGCAATACCATTCGACCTGTTTTAGTGCAATAGTAGAGAAGTTTATAGAGTTGCTAGAAATAAAGGACGATTCGCTGTACATCAGTCTTAAAGAAAAGATATCCATTTTAGATTCAATTCGAATACTCTATGTGGCAAATCTATATGGTGGCGAACGCGACTCAAGCCAAATATTTGATAAGCAAATAGTAACCGATCTCGAATGCAGTCTTAATTTTAGATTCAACCAATGTATTACACCAAAAATACCTCTTCACGTTTTTGAAAGCGATTCGATTTCCTCGATGCATTTGGAAATTAGTGATCATAGGCCTTTAACTTTGGTGGGATGGGATATTGAAAAACGATGGGAACATATAGGTTTACACATAGAATCCATGTGGGAACAACATTCTGAGAGGAATTTACTTAGAGTAAATAGATCAAATATTTTATATGATACAGTGGGTTCACTTTTTTATGCAATACAGGGTAGAGATTTTGAAGTATTAAAAAAACCCTTCAAAGTTGTTTTTGTTGGCGAAGTAGGTGAAGATTATGGGGGATTGAAAAATGAGTATTTTACGATTTTATTTAAACAAATTCTTAGTAAAGAATATGACATGTTTGTCTATAATGAAGAAACCCGGCAATTTTGGCTGAAGGCGTCTCCCAAACGCCAATTTTTCGAATATTACTTGGCAGGTCTACTTTTTGGTCTAGCTATCTACAATCTGGCACCTATCAATATCCCTCTCCCTCAAGTATTTTACCGTAAGTTGATAGGGGGAGTGGGTTTGTTCAGTGATCTACGCGATTTTGACCCTACGCTCGAAAAGAATCTAAACCATATCCTTGAATACAAAAGTGAAGACATTTATGACGCATTTGGAATAACCTTTTTGGAAAATGGTAAAGATATACCATTGACTCAACAAAATAAGAAAGAATATGTCTTCAACTATGTAAATAAATTATTAAATGAAGATATTAAGGAGCAATTTAAGCATTTCCAAAATGGATTCTTTGATTCTCCCGCGCGTGGAGAATTATTATTTTCTCATTTCAGGTCTTCAGAATTATCAGATATTTTTAACGCGAAGTATTGTATAGAAACGTTAAAATCCAATACCACATATGAAGGTGACTACAACGGAGAATCTGACGTAGTCAAGAATCTTTGGGAAATCCTTAAAGAGGAAGATGAGTCCTTCTTGAAGTCTCTCCTGATGTTTGTCACAGGCAGTGAATGTATGCCTATGCGAAGTTCGTTGACGATCCAAAGACAAGGTCCAGATTCAGACATGCTGCCTTCTGCATCAACCTGTTTCAATATTTTACTACTGCCAGATTATTCTTCCAAAGAAAAACTCTTGGAGAAGTTAAAAAATGCCTTCCAATTTTGTGAAGGCTTTGGCTCATATTAAATTACATTTATTTTGTATATAAAATTGTCTTTTCACAGGAAAATGTTAATAAAGGTTATAATAATATGATGCGCTTCATCTGTTATAAAAAATTTGAACTATCTACTTATATATTTGCCTTATTCTGTTTGTCTGTTTGAAGCTCACGGATGGGATTTTTCATAACCATCGGTGGTTCAGTGGTAGAATGCTCGCCTGCCACGCGGGCGGCCCGGGTTAGATTCCCGGCCGATGCATTTTTTTTTTTTACAATTTTTAAAACTCATTTATATATTACTAGACGAATGGCCCGGGCAACGCCCGGGTTTTCCTCTCGGTTAACACAGTAAAGCGAGAGATTCTCTCGGATTTCACACCACAGCGAGAGACCCTCAGGATATCACACCATAGCTTAAGTTGACAGGATGACCACAACGAAGAAGGTAAGAAGCCTGTCCAGATAGAAGCAAGAAAGGGCAGAGATAGCGGAACAAGCCCGCCATTCCAACGATACAACCAAGCAATCTCTCCCCCAACAAGAGACAAAATTTGAGGAGGAGGAAACGCCGCCCCAAGTTACCTCCGCAGACCCGCTAACACAGATCGCCAACGGCAGGAGCAAGCTGTCAACCCTCCCAACGACACAGCTGAAAATCCCGTAAGACATAGAAACCGAGGATCGGAGTGACACAAACCCGTTGGGAAGTTCCCCACCTTCGGGCTGACATCGAGACAATGCTCAAAACGACATGCCGCAATCAACTTTACAGAAGGTACAAGCTTCTACAAGCCCTACATGGAGAACCTTCCACGTCAGCAGGACGACAAACAAACACCAAGTCTCCTGACTGAACTTTCATCAAAACTGTGAGTTTTTAAAAACCTACATAACTTTCTCCTCATGCTCACAACTTGATTACCCATAAATTTTGTGTTTATTTTCACTTTAATCATTTTAATTCAATTTTTACCTAGGCTTAATTGCATGTATTAGCTCTAGAATTACCACAGTTATCCAAGTAAATGTGTACGATCTAAGGAATTGATTTAATGAGTCATTCATGGTTTCGCCTTGCTAGGGCGTGTACTTAAACATGCATGGCTTAATCTTTGAGACAAGCATATGACTGGAGTAGCCAAATTATGGTTTAGGTCACAACCAACCTTCTCAACTTGGCCAGACCTTAGAGGCCATAAATTTGACAACCCAATTGATAGTAGGAATATTCATATTCTTTTAAGTAAAAGAAAAAAGTAACAATACGAAATCTACTATGAATATTTTTTAAATGTGAGAGAACTTGGATGTCAAGTCAATCTTGAGGAAGCAGTCATAATTCAATATGTGATTGATGGAATTCCCGACTAAGAATTCAACAAGTCCATATTATATGGCTCTACATCTTATTCAGACTTTAAGATTGAATTGAAAAATTACGAAGTAATGAAATATAAATCTAAGACAAATAACCCAATAAGCAAAGTGATTACAAAGCCAATTGATGATAAGGAATCAAAGTGCTTCAACTGTGGTAAAAGAGGTCATCCTTCATGTGAGTGTAGATTTAAAGATTTAGGGGGAAAATGTTTCAATTGTAATTTTTTTGGCCACATAGCAAATCAGTGTCCAACTAGAAGTAATGCCAACATTCTTGTGAAACAAGTACAAACAAAGCCACATGAAAAACAAAGTTATTTGTTTGAAACAACAGAAAGGATGGATGTACAAGGACATAAAAATTAATAACCACGAACTCCAAGCACTCATAGACACAGGAAGTCAACCAAGTTTAGGGTGAAAGTTTTGTTTTATAATTGATTTATTTATTTATTTGAAGTAGCGACAGGAGAACCAGGCCCTCTAGAGTACTATTAGGTAACTTTGCAGTTTATAAACAACAGTTTAGTACAGTGCAAACTTTGGAACAGTAGGCTTGGTTGTTCAAGCAGCTTGATAGATGTAGAAGTATATCTGGGAGACATCGAGTTTGTTTACTCCAGAGCCCCACAACAACTCCAGAGAAAGATTAGATGTATGAGTACTGCCGAGGTCGGAGAGTGTAGGAATATGACCTTAGTGGCTATAGTTGCAAACAAAGCGGCGGATTGTTTTGTTTTTAGTGACATTCAAGGGTTGAGAATAAGCGCTCAATAATTCCTTGGATTGAAGCTAAGTTAGCATAGTTAGACAGTCAGAAGTCAGGTAGTTGAACAATTACTGATCAAAAGTCAATATTATTTTCGATTTAAGCTATTTATATATGATATGTTAGTCCTATAACAGGCAAGGAAGAATTTTTATAAACAAAGCCTACCGGAGTTAGCAGAGTCACGTCCGATGACTTCCGTGTCAAGGACCATTGACATCTGTGATAGAACAGCTGCAGACTTCGGGCAGCAACTTGGCGGCGGAAGCCCCACCTCACTTAACAGGTTGCGGCGTGTCAACCAATCAGGTGGCGTGCGCGAAAGAAGGCCATATTTGTATTATGGTTCGATAAATAGACATCCTTTGATTTAATCTTAACGAAATGTTCGAATATTCATTTATTGCGAACATAACAACATCCAGGAAGTGGCTGAGTGTAAGAGCCATTCCTAGCAGAGGGCCCGCAACAACCCGGCATGGCGGAAGGTGGTGAGCCGACGAGACTAAAGTGTACGTGCTGGTTATGCTGCATGTTCTATTCTTCTTTAGTATATTTTTAATTTAATTGTATTTTTGAATATATCATTTTTATCACCCACAATATAAGTGAGACTTTTATTTTACCAAGAACCGATGACCAGAGGAAGCTAACACATCAAAAGGTATTGGCTCACATTAATTAAAAAACCTATCATAAAGAAGATGTTAGGAAGATCTTTAAAGCTTATCAAGTTAATACCAAAATAGTCAAATTTACATATTGTGATTCATCTCATAACCTGCCAAGAATTTGCCAAGATATCCTTAGATGATAGGATAAAATTTGTGAAAAGTAAAAGGCTTTGTATAAACTTCTTAAGTTTAAATCATTATGCTAATCAATGTAAAATAACTACCACTTGTAGAGTCTTCAACAAAAAGCATCATTCTGTGTGTGTGTGTTGTGTTATTGTGTGTGTTTGCTCTCTCTCTCTCTTTTTATGTATTTAACCTTATATAATCTTATATGTACTTTGAAATAAATCAGTTTCAATCTCAATCTCTCTCTGGGAAAGAACTATCGCATTAAAAAATGTAAAGAAATCCTTAACAAAAGGAGTACAACCAAATAGTTTTTTTGTTTATATATAGATAATAACATTATTAAATTTATGTATGCAAACTGTTTGCTTTTGAAATATAATCAAAAAAATAAATATAGTTTTTGGAAAAAAGTTATCATTCATTTCCATCCACGACTGCATGAATGGTAAAGTACTTAGAATACATCTTTTTTTTTTATGACAACTAAAATTTAATAGTCGATAGGATCGAACCTGTGCGGGAAAATCCCAATGGATTTGAAGGTAAAATGAAGGTAAAATTCGACTAGTAATAGACTACAGAAAATTAAATGATATAATAAAAAGAGATTCTGAGCCCATACCAAGAATAGATTTTATATTAGATAAGCTTTCAGAAGCTAATATCTTCACTACACTAGATCTTTTATCAGGTTATCACCATTTAGATATACACCCAGATGATAAAGAATACACAGCTTTTACTACCACTCACGGACTTTACGAATTTAATAAATTATCTTTTGGATTAAAAAATAGTCCAAGTCAATTCCAAAGAGTTTTAAGGCAAATTTTAAATAAATATGATGTTGATTTTGGCATGTGGCAAAGTACCTTTTGAATCTTGAGAGCCCTGAGAAGGCCTACTCAATTCATGAGGTAAATCCCCTTATGAATTATAGGAAGGAGACACCTATAAATTCAAATAAGATTGGATAATTTTCAGCTACTGTCAAGAAAAAAGGTACCAATAGGAATATGTAGAAGAAATAAAGAGCATCATTGATATGTTGTTGTTGTTTCTTATCCCCTTGTGTAAAGATTACACGAATTCCATGAGTTCATGCTCCTTGAGCTGTTTTATGATGAGCAGCGGACTCTCCCAAAGGTCCTGTTTAGTGCATCTAATGCAAGCCAAAATGTGTTCTGGAGCTGCAGGTGCCAAGCTACATTTTGGGCAAGTGGGGTAGATTTTGTTATTATTTTCTATCTTCAATGGCTTGAGATGGCCTGTTCTAAATCTTGTTAGTGTTGTTTGATGCTGTCTATTTCTGATGTTCAGAGCTCCTCCTGGGTTCACTCCACTGTACCAACTGTGCTTAGGTGGGATCCTCCAGTTCTTGTTTATTTTTGTTTTGGCTATTGTTTCTATTTCTTTAAAAGTAAGTTTATTTTTCTGTGGCAAGGGTTCTTTTGTGCCTTTTTTTGCTAGCACATCAGCAGCTTGATTGCCTTCAATTCCAACATGTGAGGGTATCCATTGAAGGTGAATTTTTGAGGTTTTTGAGAGTTTTTGGAGATAGCCAATTATGTTCCTGCTCGTCGAGCCGAGCTTGTCGACCAGGAAAAACAACTCCCAATGGAGGAAGACATCACCGGCTGAAAATACCTTTTATTCTGCATTTAACCATATATAATTTTATATGAACATTGTAATAAATCAGTATCTCTCTCTCTCTTTTACTTAGTAATCTAGGTTAGCCAGACGGCGATCCCTATTTTCAAAAATAAAACTGCTCAAAGTAACTTTGTGCTACTTCCTGTGTAGCCTGACCACCATCGAAAGGCTACGCCCAACCATGTCGAAAGGAAAAGGGAAGAATTGGGGGAGGGGATGGAATCAGCCTGATGATTCCGCCCCAGCACAGGCCGAGTGGCGTGGCGGTGGCAGCCGTCAGCCACAGACAGAGGACAGCAAGTCAGCTCCTCCCTCTCGCTCCTTCCGAGGAGGCAGAGGAAGGTCCCGCGGCCGGGTGGACTCCGCAGCTACGGCTCCACCACCCCTGAGGGGTCAGGACCGCATCCTCGAGATGCCCAAGCCCACACACCCCTCAACAACATCTCTCTCTCTCTCTCTCTCTTCTGCAAATAATTTAAAATTTATTTAACTCTCTCTATATGGAGATAAGTAATCCTTATGGGTTATTGGCGGAGAGCCAACATCAAGACCTATAAGTTGGTGTTAGTTCCATCTTTGTAGAAGAAAGGGACGTCGAGATAGCGACAAAAAATAATTCAGCGGAAAATCGCATGAATTTAAAAAAAAAAGTAGACGGCTATGTAAATTCGTCTACAAAGAACGGCAGCGATGCAGATCAGGCTGCGGAAACAATCGAGAATAATGTTAATTGGGCGGATCAAATGGAGGCCGCGGAGAAGAATGAAGATACTACACCTTTCATCCAAGTGAAAAAAGGGAAGGCGTGACCTCCTAAAAGCCAGCCGACCAAGGTTGCGAAGTCGGAATCCAGCGCTCCAAAGCCAGCTGGGAAGCCACGAGTTATCAACAGGAACCCTGTGGCAGCCATTAAAAACACCAGGCAGCAGCAGCATATCAACAAGGCCAGATCTGCAACAGCATCCTTCGATCAGGGCTGCTTTATTGAATGGTGCTCGGATTTCGATCACCTGTGCTACATGAGGGCCTTGGAAGAGAAGCTGGGAAGGGGATCCGTCTTCCAGCTCATGAGAATGTCTGGCCACATGCTGGCCAGTCTGTCCAGTGTGGAGAAGGCCGAGCGCCTGATCGAGGATGGACTTACAATTGAAGGAACCATCCTCAGAGCGTTCCCGAATAGGAAAAGGGCAGAAAAAAAAAATCATCGGGAACCTCCCCATCGCCGTAAAGGAGGATTTAGTCGCAGCCCTGCGGCCTTACTGCAGGGTCGTCTCTCTGGCCTTCGAGATTGTCAACTGCGAGAGCTACTCCTGGGCCACAGGCAATAGAGAGGCCGTCATCCTCATGAATGATGGCATGAAGCTCCACCAGCTCCCTGGAAAAGTGGATATCAAGTCCAAGGGAGAAACAACACCTGCCTTTATCACGCACGGCGTGAAATGCAGCATGTGCCATCGCCAGGGACATCGGCGAGCCAGCTGCCCCAGGAGAGACAGGGAGGAACGTCCCACTCATCAACAAACACCCAGGCAGGACTTAGCGCACCTTCCTCCTACCACTCAATCGCCTTCCTCTGCAGCACTTACCGTGACTCCCCCAGCTGCATTTGGCAAGCCTCAGGAGACCCCCTCCAAAAATATCTCTGCTCCCGCGGTGTCCACTCCCGTCCAATCAACGCCTGCTACAAGCGTCGCAAAATCACCAGCGGGAAAAATGTCCTTCTCCAGCAAAGTTAGCGAAACTAAATTAGCTGTTCCTACCCTGCCCCTCCCTCCTGTTCCCAGAGTGCAGGGGGAAAGCTCTCGGGAGGAAGAATCGCCGAAGAAAATATCCTTGACTCTTGAGCAGCTGAAGCCAGTCCTTGAGCGACTCCCTGACACCATATTCAAGGACATTGAAACAGCGGGCGTAGGGAAAGGAAAAGTGATTCAGGCAATCACTAACAAAGGCCCTATGAAGGCGCTGCTCGCTGCTCTGAATCCCGAGCAGGCGGCCTGCCTGACTGACCTCACCACTAAGATGATATTCTTTGTAGAGGATAAGGCCTGCCACCTCTACAAGCAGTTCACCACCATTAGCGCTGCAGCTAATAGAAGGATTCATTGAACATAATTACATATATTTTATATTTCATATATCATTATCATCTTCATTGTAAATTAGCCATTTTCATTCATTAAATTGTGCGGAATGTGCACTTTGTGTATTGACGAGATGTCAATAAATCACGTTCAATTGTCATTGTCTCTCTCTCTTCATAATTATAATTTTCAAAGAATGGCAAGGTCGTATTTCAGCCATGGAACACTAAAGTGATGCAAGTGAAGAACAAAACCAGCATCAGACAATACACCACACAGTTTTATCCCACAATACTGCAATTGTAGAATCCTTTCTCTAACTTGTGGGTACAAGTTATGTTTGTTTAATAAATAAAGACTATTTCGACGTTAAAAAAAAAAAAAAAACTACATGGGTCATAGACCAATATATTTGTAAATGTGACATAATTTTGCTTTCAACTTTTGGTAGATAACAGGAGCGCTTCAGTCAATAAATTAATATAAAAATAATTTTATTTATTGAAAATAATTCAGAATATATTTTTAATTTATGTTAATTGTGTGTAGTACACAGGCACTAGCCAATGAACTACCGCGTCGTTATCGAAGAGCGGTTACACCTAGCCCAACAGCTGACACATAGGATGAGGATATCTCCAATCCTAAAAAACTCACCACAAGACCAACAATAACAGCAGACTGGAATTTTCCCACAAAAACACAAAACTGAGCACCGAACACCACCACGCCATAAGACATCATCATTTCCTAGCTGATACTGTGGTGGGAAACAGTGTAACAGAAGGAAACCTACAACCGGTTATTTCAAGACTCTGTGGTCTGCAGCGCCAAGCGACAGCAGATACAACCTGCACATGACTTCAAGGCCTCAGCAACGGGCTCAAAAACTCCAAACAAAACCAGCGCTAACAGCAAGATCGCTCCATGATAAATCTTGTAACCGCAACTATCATGAAAAGTATACTTTTGAATTGTGACACATCCACATCCCACCTGGTGATCTCTTATTGAGAGTGTAATTTGGACTTACAAGGAAGTTTACAACAGTCGCTTCAGGTCTTTATTGTAATATATAATATGTATATGTGGTTTTGACCAAGGACTTGGTTGTTGTTGTGTGATGCAATCAATATAGAGCAAGAGATATTCATGTTTATAGTTCTTATGATAATTCTGTAATAGTAAAATATTATGTAAATATATAACAGTAGCATACAATCTCTTTTAATAGAAACTACACTACCTACGATTATTGAATATTAGGTAGAAGAGTACATAACACTTATAATAAAGAATTAGCTCTACCATATGTTATATTGGAATTATATAAACATCAATATTTGTGTAGAGTAGGTATTTATTATGTTTATCAAGTATACTTGTCCATGTTAAGATAATTCAAAAGAGCAGGAAACCCAGAAAGAACCAACACAAACAACAACAACACTTGGAAGAGAAAGTAAATGGAATAGATGTTATTGTTGAGTTCACTTCCACGACCTCCACAAGGCTCAATCATTATGTCCTTTGATGCGAAATGACTGTGAGCTTCTTGATAAGCAAGATAAAAGCAGCTGGCATGCCTACAGGATATTCTTGTATAGTAAATTATCAGTGAGCACATCACTGATGGTACTCTGTGGAGTTGCCTTTTTGACTTATTGTAAGATATATCCACATGTAAACTTATGTCGGAGGTTAGCCTAGAAGAAAAGACTTTTAATTTAAAAACTTCTAGATTATCTTGCTGATAACATCAACAAGGATGTTACATGGTGGCAACGGCGCTTGTAAACAATGCTAGGTGGTAAGAAGAATTTATTAATTTCCAAGTTCTTGAAGTATTTCAGAACATCTCAAATTTGCATGTTCAAATAATATTAAAGTTGCATAATAATATATACGAAAATAATTTAATTTACAAGCAAGAAGAAATAGGTGTATTTAAAAAAAAAATACAATAACAACAACATGGCGGAAAATGCTATTCGACCTCCAAAACGCACACAAATAGGCCTAAATGAACTAAACAAAGAGGGCTGGGAATCTTGGCTTGGAAGCTTTGAATGGTATGAAATTGCTACCCAATTAAGTAGTAAAGAACCAGAGGTACAGGTTGCTATCTTTATGGCTGCAATGGGACGAGAGGCTCAAAATATTTTTAAATCTTTCAACTTAAATAATGCAGATAAAAATAATCTGAGCATTGTAAAAGACAAGTTCAACGGCTATTTTTCTCCAAAGCTGAACACTACAATTGAAAGATTCAAAATTCAATCAGATGAAACAGAAAGAAGATGAATCATTTAATGATTTTCTGACTAGGATAAAATTACAGATAGCAAACTGCAAATATGCTGTCATGTCTGTGATGAACTACTTAAAGATCGAATAGTTGTAGGAATTATTAACAATGAAATAAGAGAAAGACTTCTTAGTGAGGCTGACCTTAATATGGAAAAAGTCACACAAATTTGCATAGCATGTGAAAATGCCACAAACCAAATGAAACATGTACTAGCCGACTCAGACAAACAAGTTGCTGTGACAAAGATGAACAGTAAGAAGTGGGAAGATAAAAAAGAGCTGAGAAAAGAAAACACCACTAACCAAAGTCACAAAATAATAGAAAACTGCAGGAATTGTGGTAGATCCCACAAAATCAACCAATGTCCGGCATATCAAAAGAGATGCAACAAATGCAAGAAACAACCATTTTGAAAATTTTTGCAGATCCCGGAACACAAATTCATACAAAGTCAGACAAATAGTTGGGTCACCATAACCTGAAAGATTCAATAATTTGTAATCCAGTCAGTTGAAAACACCAACCTGACCGAAGATTGGTATTCAGATTCGTATTCACGATAAGACAGCTAAGACGACGCGAAGCTTCAAGGAAGGTGAAAAGATAATGTTGAAACAGCATCACCGTGAATGGATCCCTGCCAGAGTTACCCAAGAAGTAGCTCCAAGATCATATAAAGTGCAAACACCTAGTGGTGAGTACCGCCGCAACAGCTCCTTCATGCGACATACGAATCTAGAGTCCAAAGCAACAGCGAAGGAGAATCCCGGAGATCCCTAATACACTCTAGCGGAAGGACCTGGCCCGAGCGGTGATAAGGAACAGGCTCAAGTTACCGAAGAACTCAATACTTCTCCAAGACCATTCTCAGGCCAGGAACCCAGGAGTGATCACCAGAACGCGGAGCACAAGAACGCCAGCCTGCCCATTACAACAAGGTCCGGGCGGATCATCAAGCCACCCAAACGATTGGAAGAATGAATTTCTTCAAAGAGATGTAACGGCAGCTGGCATGCCTACAGAATATTCTTGTATAGTAAATTAGCAGTGAGCACATCACTGATGGTACTCTGTGGAGTTGCCTTTTTGACTTATTGTTGTATATACGAGGGTGAGTAGAAAAGTAAGGTCTTCTACGAGATAATTTCCGAACGCGCGTTGCTAGGTGAAATCCGACAACACCGCTGCCTTCCTTGGTTTCCCCTCTACCGTCTAGAACCTTCCCGGTTACCTTGGGACGCTCAGTCGCTGTCTGGCAGCCGTTCGCGATGGAGCTTCCCCTTAGCTCTCCCGCCAAGTGCGAGTTGCGCTCAGTTATACGCTTTTTAAATGCGAAAAATAATTCTCCGGTCGAAATTCCCCGTCAGTTAGTGGAAGTGTATGGTGAGAAGTGCATGGACATCAAAAATGTGCGGAAATGGTGCCGGGAGTTTAACGAGGAGCGGATAAACGTCCACGATGAACAGCGGTCTGGGCGGTCGAGTTTGCCGGAATCAACCGTGGCTCGAATCGACGAAATGGTGCGCGCAAACCGGCGGATAACCCTTGAAGAGATCGAGGATGGCCTGAATGAAGATTGCAGCCACTTCTCCGTGCACAAGATTGTGTCTGAGACCCTCGGCTACAGAAAGGTGTCCGCCAGGTGGGTCGACAAGTGGCTCAAAGAGGCGGCGGGAGAGTGGTACAACACCGGAATTACAAAGTTGGTTGACAGGATGAAAAAAGTGATTGAGCATCAAGGCGACTATGTAGAAAAATAGCAAAGTGTCCAACCTTTCCAATGATGTATAAAAGGTTGTGATTAAATGTGTTTTTCTATGGAAAAAAAAATAGGAGAGACCTTACTTTTTTACTCACCCTCGTATATATATATATGATACATTTTGAATGATATTCAACTTCTATCTATTTTGCATAATAGAAAAATTCTATCTGTTTTGCATAATGTTCTTTGTTTGTAAAATAATTAATTTTACCGCGTGCCAAGTATGTAAATTTTGTTGTTTGTTTTAAAAAGATTTGAAAAATAAAGAGATTATTGAGGTGGAGACAGCCACACAAACGACTGCTAAAATTTTTTTTTCCACACAGTAGAAATACATCATATATATATATATAAGATATATCCACTTGAAAAACTTATGTCTGTGGTTAGCCTAGAAGAAATAAAGACTTTTCTTTTAAAAACTTCCAGATACTTCTTGCTGATAATGTCAACAAAAAACATGAGGACGTTACAATACTGACTTCAGACATTAGCAATTAGAACACAACAATGAGGAAGTCTTACAATATACCTTGAGATATAAGAGGATATATAATAAATGTATCGCTCTTGTTGAACTTAGGACCACTGCATTCAGTCCCACGATCAAAAAATTGAGCTACGCTTCTAGTTCACACCATCAACCTATAAAATTACCCAAGATACAATTGAAGAAATTTACAAGGAAAATAAAAGATTAGTTGGGGTGGTGGGCACAGTTCAACTGTCAACTGTCAACTTTTTACTGTAATTATGGATAGTAACTATTCTATCAAACTTTCTGTTGAGGGTTCAGGCAAGAATCCTCACGCCACTTCGCGCCTAGCAGCGCCAGTGTGGCGGCGGGAACCAGCCGAGAATGGAACCCGGCAGTTTGGTTTTGGCTGCCAGCGGGGCAGTATCTCCGCGTCTGGCTGTGTGTGGTGTTTTCCTTATGTTCCGGCACTGGTTATAAATAAAACCGGTACCAAGGGAGCTCCGACGACTCAGAGTGGATTATTGACAAAACAACAGGCACAACACAACATGGTGGCAGCGGCGGAATCGTGAAGAGCCCAAGTAAGTGCCTTTTTAATTAATTCCACTCTTGTACAACAAACTTGACATGGAATCAAATTCCTTCCTTCCGCCTCCTAACTTCAGTTTCGATGCCAAGGATTGGCCAAGCTGGAAACAGCGATTTTCTCGATACAGACTTCTCTCCAACTTGAATGCCAAGGAACAAGAATATCTGATCACAGCATTGATATATCAATATCAAGATCAATCAATCCAGAAGAAGGCAGTGTGGGAGTGATGGAGGAAGGGAGTGATGAAGGCAAAAAAGCAGCTATCGCATAAAAACTTCTGTCAGAAGTCATCATCGAGTTGAGCTCAGGGTTCCAAGTCAACATTCAGACTTCTCTCCAACTTAAACGGCAAGGAACAAGAATATCAGATCACAGCATTGATATATCTTATGGGGGAGAGGGCTGAGGAAATCCACTCTGCGTTCAATTTCTCAGCAGATGACGCAAAGAACCTTGACAAAGTCATTGAAGCGTTCGACAACCACTTTATTGGCAAAGGCAACGTGGTGTATGAGCGGGCTTTGTTCGGATTAAGGAGTCAACGGCCGGAAGAAACCATTGAGGAATTTGTAACAGTCTTACACAGAATATCTGAGCACTGCGAATACGCTAATTTAGGAGCTTATTCGTGATCGTATCGTGCTTGGAGTAAAAGAGAGGAAGTTGTCGGAGAAACTGATGCTAATTGAAAACCTGACCTTGGCCAAAGCAGTCGAGATCGCCCGTCAGTGGGAAGCTGTGATGCGTGAACAACGGGATCTTAACCCTTCTACATCGCAGGTCGACACAACGCGGAAAGTGGCCAAGCAGAACTCTAAAGAATCAGGTCATGGCAAGGACAATGGCAGATCAACATCTAGACAAACAGGCAGTGCCAAGGAAACAGACAAAGGAAAAATATTTCCAACTTGCTTTAACTGTGGGACTACCAAACATCATTATCGTTACAGAGATAAGTGCCCAGCTAAGGACAAGGTCTGTGGAAAGTGCGCGAAAAAGGGCCATTACACTAATCTCTGTCGAAGAAAAAAACAATGAGGTGAACGCCATATCCTCGGAGGAAACCCCAGCGCGGGAGAAGTGCTTATGTTAGAGGCTTTGTCGCCTAGAGTTCGGGCTAGCATAGAAGAGATGGGCCTAAAAAATTATTATGGCAATTGAACAGTTTGACTGCTACATCTATGGTCAGCAGGTGGAGATATACTGTGATCACAAACCATTGCAATATCTTAAGTCACTAGAGAATAAAAATCGTAGGGTCATGAAATGGGTCCTGATGCTACAGGACAGGGAATTAACGTTCTTCCATGTAAATGGGAAGGAGAATGCGATGGCTGACTGGCTGTCCCGCGACACCTATAATACTGAGGTTGCTGTAGTCGATGTCTATGGAGGGGTAACTGCCATTCCCAACTATGAGAAGTCCATGCTGAACTGCCCTGTATGGGAAACCATCTACAAGAAGGTTCTGAGCACTGACAGTGAGGTAGAAGAGAGTGATGGCACGTATTTTATAAGCAAGTCCACCCGATATCTTGTCAAGGTCAGTCCAGACAGTAGACCCACTCGTAAGGGAAGAATGGTGAAGTAAATTGTAATACCTCCAGTTCTCCGCGATACTATTCTGGAAAGGTGCCATGACAGTCCCATAGGAGGGCACCTCTCAGTAGAGAAAACACTTTACGCGGTCCTAAGCCATTACTATTGGAAGGGGGCCATGTCTGATGTACGCAGGTACGTGAAGACATGCCCAGTGTGTGCCGAGAACAATGGTAGGCTTAAGAAAGCTCCTAATATGCCCATTCAACCCGCTAGCTACCCTTTCGAAAGGTTATGCATAGACTCCGTGGGTCCTCTTGCCTTGTCTAGGAACAGGAATAGATACCTGCTCGTGTTCATTGATGCTTTCACCAGGTACGCTGAGGTTATCCCCGTCAGGGATTGGACTGCAGAGACTGCTGCGTTCGAATTTGTCAATAAAATAGTGAACAGATATGGAACGTGCAAAGAAATTTTATCTGACCGTGGAGCTGCATTCGAGTCAGACCTGTTCAGAGAGATATGTAAGTTATATAGTATTAAAAAGTTATCCACAACTTCTTATCGTCCTACCTGCAACTCGATTGTTGAAAGAGTTAATGGCACCATTTGTTCCATTCTACGTCACTACGCCAATAGCAGGAATTTGAAGACAACCTCGGTGCGGCGGTTTCTGCGTACAATAATGCCTGCACTCAGCGTTAGGTGAGAGCCCCCACTACATGCTCTTTGGTTACGACGCAGTCAATCATGAGGTTAGCGATAAAGATGTGAGAGAATTCAGAAAGCCATCCTTGGCGGAAAGGCTGAAGGAAATGCAAGATGCCAGGGAAACTGTTAGGAAATTCTTGTCTGAAAACTATGATGAACGAGTCAAGAAGTATAAGCTCAGACTGTGAGAACCTTTGAGATGGGGGATTTGGTATTGTTGGCTGTTCCTAAGGGCAAGGGATCCTCTAAATTCTCCGCAAAATTCTATGGACATTTCCGTGTGGTGGCTAAAGTGTCTGAAGTAAATTTCAGAATGCGCGGAGTCAATATGCACGATGAACAAGTTGTGCATATCGACAGAATGAAGGCATTCAGGAGCATGCGAAATAGAAAGCCTGCAGCTGCTAAACGCGAGTGCTATCCTCGGAGAAGGATGATTCCTTTGGCTCGGGAAGGTGGGAGTGCCTGTCGTATCTCTCCCCGCCGAGAGATGTCCACACCACCGCTAGAGAACACGACTGTTCCCGACCAGGAGAATGGATATTCTCATGACGAACCTACTGTGGTCGATGGGGGGTTCGACAGGGCACATTTCAGCCCATATTTTCTGAGACCAAATCCTCGCCCTGCAAATCCCCGATGAAAGCGTATTGCCCCCTCCATGTTTATACAGATATATGCGGTTTTAAGGTATTACTCAAGGTAATTCACTGTAGTTTGTGCAGGAGTTGGTTTTCCTCCTGCTGTTGTTCCATGAGACAAGATGGGAGGCAAATTTTCGGAAGGACACCGGAGGCCTATTTCTTCTCCTCTCTTTAGTTAGTCCTTTTTAATCTTATAACATGGCTCCCGTAAGCTTTTGCCCTCCCGACCAGCGGGAGGTTTTCCTTATGGGACAATGAGAATGTTTGGTAGATTGGTTAGTTTTTTTTTTTTTTGAAGGATACCTTTTGTCAAATTATTTTGACAAACATTTGCATTTTTTTCTGATCAGTTTTCTAGCGGTAAGAATGTTGTTTTCGGTTGTTAGTGAACCAATCTCTCATGCCTTCTCATTGGACGAATGTGGCCATGTTTGTATATAAAGGGGACTAGGGGAATGCGGTGAGGACAGAGAGAGCGTGGAGAATTTGTGTGGAGACACTTAAAGTGTTTTTCTACTTGATTTTTCCGTGTCTGGCTGTTCTCTTCGCATCCCTGTGACCCCAGTCCGATCCCTACCAACGCTACAATAAAGCTAAGTACTTTTTTTAGTTTATTTTACAAATCGCTAGTTCTTATTTATTTCCTTTTTGTTGTTGGTGTTGTACTCTTGAGTGTACGCTTTTCTGTGTATTAAGGTACTTTAATTTTAGGCCCTAGCTTATTCCATTTTTGTGTGTTAACCCGCAAAATTAGTAACATTTGTCACAACAAGATATATGTCGATCCTACTTTAGAAGACAGAGACAAGTATCAATATCTTGTGCAATCCATGTCGCCGGGAACCAGAGCTAGTAAACTGGCTGATAGTTATCCTCTGACTGCCGAGAATTACCTAAAGTCATAGAAACTTTGACAGAACGTTTTGGAAGGCCTGAATTGTTGCAACAAGTCTATGTCGGAGATCTTATCCACCCAATGATCGACTGCTCCTCCAAACAACAGTTGAAGGTGACCTCATTTTATGATGAGTTGGTGGCACAATTATTTATGATAATGAAAGTATGAATGAAGAAACATGGCTAAATGTTTCTAATAATGATAAAATTCCAGTTTGTCATAATTTTACAGCACAATCTGGCCTCACCCAAAATATTTCACCTCAATCTAAACCAATAGAATATTTTTACTTATTTTTCACAACATAATTATTAAATCAAATAGTTATACAAACTAATAAATATGTTGAAAAAAATTAAATGAAGGCCTTTATCGGACTTATTATAAATATGGATTTAGTAATTTTGCCAAATCTGAAAGATTATTGGGCTACTGATTTTTTAACTTCTCAAGAATGTTTTTCAAAATTTTTCACCCGTCAAAGATATTTACAAATATTTTGGATGCTTCACCTTTCAGAACCTACTCCTGCTGACGCCCCTATTCATACACAGACCCAAAATTATCTTTCCTATTTGAGAGAGAAAATATCCATCAAAAACCATCAAAAATATAGCAATAGATGAATCAACTGTAGGATACAAAGTTAAAATATCATTCAAAACCTATAACCCTCAAAAGCCAAGAAAACAGGGATTGAGGGTATATGTTGCTGCCTAATCAAAGTTATTTATTCCTTATTATCGCAAACTTACTACAGACTCTCTAATATGACCTGATCTACCATTTACCTCTAGAATAGTTCTTTCTTTATTCGAAAACATCAGAATCAAATATCCAGACCTAAAAGGCATGCGCATATACACTGACAGATTTTATACCAATGCTCCATTAGCCCAAGAATTATCTTTGTTCAAATGCCACCTAACAGGCACAATAAATCCTGGAAGAAAAGAAAGGAAATTGTAAAGAAATCAACAGGAGAAACACTCGCCTATAAAAAAAATAATATTTTGCTGCTCTCTTGAAAAGACAATAAAATCGTTACTATAGTTGTTTCTGATTACACTCAAAATATGGGAGATATTGCTGACCAATTAACTTCCACCTATTCTTTTCTAAGAAAATCTTTGAAGTGGTGGAGAATTATAACCACTTCTGCTCTCTCTCCATGTCTCGTTGCTAGAATACCTCTGTCCCGTGGGCTGTCCCAGATCACTCTCAGTGCTAACATCTAGCCCTGCCTCTGCTTCTTGTTGTCCGCGTGTGGGAAGAACATCAACACTCGCCTCACGTACACGACTGCCAGCTTTTCCATACGTCGGCAGGAACATTTACAACAATATTACAGAAAGTCGACAGGATGACTGAAGACAACAACACACGGAGGACGATGGAGGTGTCGGAGGACGACTAATACTTCGTGGATGCCTCTGCCTACATGCAACCCCACCTTGACGACCTAGTATGCCGCATCACAGACGCTATACGAGGACTAGCAGCGCCTCGTGCTGGGGAGGTCCTTATCGCCCCCTTCGACGGCGCCTACGCCGCAAACACCTTCTTCCAACAACTAGAGCAGACATCTGAGGCACCGAGCGATGACACCACTTAGGAAGTAAGGCTTCACGCACTGCTAAAAGGTGAGCCCCTTTCCCTCTATAACGAGTTGAGTCTGGCCTCTCGGCCATATGATCAGGCAAAACAAATCCTCATGGACCTATACCCCGGAACATCTGAGGTGACATTCACCAAATTCCTGACATATAGGCTCAATAGTCAAACTGCCCCAAGTGACTACTACCGCCAAAAGGTAGCGATGGGGCTACAACTGGGCCTAACCAACCCCATCATAGTGGAGGCACTAACCGAGGGCCTCCAGGCAAATGACCAACGCTTAATGAGGTCCGTAACACCCCAGAAATTGACCGACTGGTACGCTACCATGAATAGAGTAAAGGGCACGAGCTCACTCCCTATTCTGTCAGAGCAACCCCAACGTACCACCAACCTCAGTGCTGCACCACATGATGCTGGAACTCTTCCTAGGGGAAGAATCAATAACCCATATTCCACCTACAGTACCTCGAGACACCCTTCTGGTGCCAGAAAACACCCTCACCATGCAGACATTGTCGTGGTGATCACTGGAACAATAAGTGTCCCATGGTAAACAGGCGGCTCTCCAGACCACAGGCCTACCATGGCCAGGATAGCAGAACCCCTGCCTTTCGTCCCTGAACTACATAATATTATATGCTGTTTATAATTCATATATGATAAAATGTCTTAAATGTGAAGGTGCACATGCTCTTTCAAGCTGTAATTTATTTTCTAAATTACCTGAGTCAGAGAGAGTGAATTTTGTTAGTTCGGCTAAATTGTGTTTCAGATGTTTAAAGCCAAACCATTTAGCAAAGAATTGTTATTGCAAAAACATTTGTCAAATTTGCAAGAAAAGACACCACACTTTGATTCACCAAGAAACCAAGGTGACCGTAACATCCGTTCTCATGATCGTAAGTCCCTAATATACCAACACAGCAACGAATTCAACCATTCTTTTAATTTACGCAACACGATCCCGGTATATAGAGATGTTAAGAACAAATATCAATGTTTAGTCCTTGAGGCTCTTGTGTCCAGCTCTGTCCCTAGTTTCAACAGAAAAATAGATCTCCCCCCCCCCAATATACTGTTTGTTCTAATCTTAGCCACTGATGTCCTTTTTTGCCTCTTTCTCTTTATTATGCCTAGATACCTATGTTTTCTTGTTTTTCTATCCTTTTTCCCATGCTTTACCTTTAATTCACCTTATACAGATTTCTTAGTTTATTTTTTCACAAATTTCGTACTTTTCTCTTTAGTTTCATATGTAAATTTCTTAATTTTTAAATAGATCTCAGTTAGTTTTCTTTTATGCTAATTTACTGCATATAAATATCGGTTCACTCTTTCTAGTCATGCATTATACCTGATGAAGGGCAGCTGATGCCCGAAAGCTTGTTGTGCGAAATAAAGAACCTTACCACGCTATTCACCTACTTCCTGTTTTAATCTATTAAGCGTGGCTATACTATGTCAAATAGAATAATAGAAGACATGAACCAAAAATATGAGAATAATACTTCAATTCAAAATCTAAAGTGCAAAAACAAAGAAGCCAAATTTATCTCATTGCCATTTATAAACCAAAAGTTTGCAAGAAATTTTACTAATATATTCAAAAAGTATGGAAAAATAAACATTGCATGGAAACCATGTAACCCTATCTCACAATACCTAAACCAGCACAAAAACACCCAATTAACAGAAAGAGCAGGTTTGATCTATGAAGTTAAGTGTGAGAAGTGTGATCAAAGATATGTGGGACAGACATCCAGAACATTAAAAGAAAGGATGGAAAACCATAAATATGCTCTGAAGTGGGATAGAATTCAAAATTCTGCTCTTGTAGAACACAGAAGGGACACAGGACACAATAAATTCAATTTAGAAAACCCAAAAACACTGGACTATGAAAAAAATTATTACAAAAGACAGTTGAAAGAAGCCTTTTTCATCCAAAAGACATGTGCTTCAATTAATAGAATGGAAGAAAGGGGAAATATAAATGATATTTACAGATATGCCTTTAATTATATTTTAAAAAAATAATAATAAATCCACTTTTAATTCTAAGAAGAATATTTCAAGTTGACTTAAAAACTATTTTCCTTATCTGTTATCTTGTTTAAACACTTGATAACAGGACTATATAAGAACTTGCTGTAACATGTTTTCTCATTTATTCTTTTGTCTGATGGTGACAATGTTGTTGCCGAAACGTCACACACTAATAAATTATTTGGATTAGGTCTTATTTTCTTTTATTATAATCTATTATCCAAATTGTGCTTTATCACTTGTCTTTTAAGTAATGAGAAATATTTTTCAAATGTCACGCTTACAACCGCTAGGATTAAAATCAAGGATAACAATGGTGTGCCTCAGACATGTAGAGCCTTGATAGACTCAGGGTCTCAGGCGAACTTTTTATCGGGACAATGTAGAAAAAGACTAGGACTTAAATATGTTACCTTACACTTGCAAATATCGGGAATTTCGGGACATTTTGCGAATCACTCTTATGGAGTTGTGGAGTTTGAATTTACGCCACATTTCAAATCCGATGAACTTTTCAAGGTGAACGCCTTGGTGTTGGATAAGTTGACAAATAATTTGCCAACTCTTACATGTCCAAAGTCAAACTTGGCGCATCTCAAAACCATGCCTCTGGCTGATCCAGATTATAATATTTCTGCTCCCATCGACATATTAATTGGTGCTGAGTTAGCTATGACCCTGTTCACTGGCGAATCCGTTATCAGCGATGAAGAACAACTAACTGCTACTTCTTCTAAATTAGGATGGCTCCTTTCTGGAAGAGTTTCCTCTAAGGGTAGTAGGAGAAGTATTAGGAATATCATTCAGTCACATCATGCATGCCTGGAAACCCAAAATATAATAGAAAAATTTTGGAAATTGGAATCCATTCCTGATGTGACTTCTATATCTAGGGATGAAAATGAAAGTAAAATCCATTTTGTGGAAACACATGGAAGGGATTCCACAGGCAGATATGTTGTACAACTGCCATTTCGGAATGACTGCCAATTAGGAGATTCAAGATCCAATGCGATCAAAAGACTTTGTTCTTTGGAAAGATCTTTGATTCCACGACCTGAAGTTTATGACCAATATAGAAGCTTCATTAAGGAATATCTTGAATTGGGACATATGCGCTTAGTACCAAAGGAAGATATCATTAAGGGAAGGTACTATCTGCCTCATCATCCTGTAATAAAGGAAAAAAAGTTGCACCACCAAATTGCGAGTAGTATTTGACGCATCAGCAAAGACTGATTCAGGTTTGTCCTTGAATGATGCTTTAATTCCAGGGCCCAAAATTCAACAGGTTTTGTTTCACATCATTCTGAGATTCAGAATTCATCCTGTTGCTATAAATGCTGATATCACCAAGATGTATAGGCAAAATAAAGTAAGAAATTAAAGGAAGTGGTTGCCCTCATGTTTACTGATCCAATGTTTTAATAATCTAAGGTTTATGTTGTAAGAAAAAATTAAACAATGCAATACACATATTTTAGACAACCTACGTTGTCTATTCTTCTTAAGAC
Organism: Cordylochernes scorpioides; assembly: GCA_030710605.1. Lineage (NCBI taxonomy): Eukaryota > Metazoa > Arthropoda > Arachnida > Pseudoscorpiones > Chernetidae > Cordylochernes > Cordylochernes scorpioides. Next base: position 39,742,468 of record CP092885.1, on the reverse strand, counting down.
ACCGAATATTTTCAATCACCTAAGTATAAATTTACCCAACCCTTTAAAATTATACCCATGTCATATGCCAATCAATTCTATATCTGATCATGTGCATACAAAAGGGTATACCTATTTAACCATTACTATAGGAAAAATAACCAAATCAATCAAATTCTATGTAATAAATAATTCATTACCTTTTGACATCTTATCTTTAAAATCAATTAGGAAGTTTTGTTTAACCTTAAATGTTTATAATAATTCTATTTACCAATGTGATGCTCCTTTGTCTAAGAGATGGTACCATATAACCTATGTGACCCCATGTAATGAAGGAGAGGTGACCTCAATCCTCCCAACATGGACCATGTCTTGACTAACTCACATTCCCCATCATTGCAAGGGCAAAATGTCCATCCCATACCACGCCCCACTACCCTGACTAAGGCTTCTACCCATTATGACAAAATTCTGGATTCGCCTTTTAGTTGCGCTGGGAATTTCCATCCTCGGAAAGGGGATCATGTTTCCTGGCAAGGTCAGTGTCTTTGATGTCGATATCCGAAGTCAACGGATGAAATTTATCAAGTGCCACTTCTCTGAGCCATCTTCCTGACAAGTGGCTTCAGCAGCTGCAAGCCATCAGAACTGCAGCCATCAATGAAAATACATGGATCCTAGGGGACTTTAACATCTCTGAAGAGAATGTGAGTGACGTCGCTTCCGGTTCTGTTGAAGCCTTGATAGAGCTCATGGATCGTGCCAACCTCGTGGACTCTGCAGCTATCTTTGATGCGTATCACCAGCCAACAAGATTCAAGAATATTGGACCGATGTGCTACTGCCTTCAAACCTTTCCGACCTAGCCACTCGCTACTGGACCCCCACTATAAGAACTCCAATCACCGCACAGTTCTCCTTCAGATCGGCGAGGCTCCCGATCCTTGACCACTGAGCCTCGCCAGCCTGCTTTGCTCAAGACTGGTCATAGAACAGGTGATGACTCTCTTAGACGACACCTCAAGCACCAAGGAAGACCTGATTACAGGTGAATTATGGCATAAATGGCCAATCTTGCTCAAGAAATAAAGACCCTCGCTGTCCCTTGCATCTCAGAGGATGATTACATCAAAAGAGCGAGAAGGTTCTTTCAAACGAGGCCTGAAGCAGCATCGATTGACGCAGACTACCCATCTTTACCCGACCTCGGGCACATGCTTCGGACTTGCCGCACATCACTCACCATCTGCAATAGTGCAGGACAAGTCATCGAAGGCTCAGCTTTGCGTGACATGGCCTACGCATCTTTTAAAGAGCACTTCTCATGCCAAGCATGTTCTCCAGAAGACATTGAAGAATTCCTGCGAGGCGCTACCTTAACCATCAACTTGGAAGAATGCGATCCATTGAGATTTCCCAAGCTAAAATCTGTGCTGCCATCCACATTCTGCTGGAAGGTGAGCAGAGCCAGGACATTTAGCACATGGACACTGCCAAACAACATAGCCATTCTTTCCAACCGTCTTCCTTTCTTTCTATTTTGGGTTTTAATAAAATTGATTTATTTTATAAAATATTTTAATCTTTTTAGCACTACATGACAGCACCACACAAGCATCGCACCCACAACTAGTGCACCAAGAATCTTACAAGACCCACAAAGAGTACCAGTTATCAAGGATGATATGTATTTATATTATTTATTGTATTGTGACCATTGACCTGTGATGCAAAATTTGCATAAGTAATTCTTGTATATTATTATAATATGTAACTGTTGCCATTATGACATATTAAATTATTAGTAGGTGAATAAATGAGTGATATTTAATCTAAATACACCACAAAGGACATCCCAACACTGGGAAAACTCCGGCATTTGCAGGGCATGTTGAATTTTTACCATCGCTGACTACCCAAAGCTGCTGGACCTCAAGCTCCACTTCAAGTCTTGGCGGTGGGACACAAGAATGCACATTGTCACTGGACATCAACTGCCTGCCAAGCATTCAACGACTGCAAACTTCAACTATCCAATGCTGTCCTCCTGCACCACCTATTCAGAAGCACCTCTTTGTCTTACAGTAGATGCCAGATTCCGCTGTCGGTGCTGCATTCAACCAACAAGTTGGTATCAACCTACAACCAAGTGTTCTTATCGAAGAAGCTTGACACAGCACAAAAGAAATACAGTGCATATGTCAGAACTCCAGGGCAGTATACTTGTCTATTAAACACTTGCTGGAAGGGCACCAATTCCTGGTCTATATGGACCATGAACCCCTTACATAAGCTTTCCAACAAAATATGGACAAAGCCTTGCCAACCACACAAGGAGGGGTGACTTTAGAAAGTGCGACACCTAGTTTGGTAAATAACTATTGAGTCGGACCATCAACCCCTGAAAAGGTTACTCAGCCTCAAGTCGCATACGGAAAGACTGGCATGATGGGCATTGGAAGGAGTCCTTCAACCTGAAGGTACAATATGTGCCAGGAAAGGCAAATGTCATTGCAGATATGTTATCAAGACCAGCAGTCCCGAATGTTCCTTAATGCGAGGTTAATAACATCATTGTAGCTGACATGCCTGCAAGGAGTCCCAAAACCATTTGCGAGTCCCAACTTCAAGATGAAAACCTAAAGAAAATAATTAGTTGCTTTGAAGCCACACCGAAAACCAAGGAGTTTGCAAATTGGTCTGAATGAGGATTTTCATGATTCAGGGGGTTCTCTACAGATATGTTATTGATTCAGACAGCGAAGAAGCTCAACTTGTTATACCGACCCACGAACGTGATATTGTAATGTATTATCATCATGATAATGCCACTACTGGTCACTATGGAAAAGAGGGAACCTATCAAAGAATTGCAAAAAGATATTACAGGACAGGAATGAGGAAATATATCACAGACTATGTTAAAAATGTGTTAAGTGCTTTCGGTATAAACCCACCAATCAGAAACTATCCAGTTTGCTTAGAACACCTGTTTATTCTCAGCATTTTTAGATTTTTTTCCATTGATTTGTTTGGACCTTTACTCAAAACTAAGTCTGGAAAACAATGGATTTTTATTGTAGAAGATTGTGCAACTAGATGGGTGGAGTTATTTGCTCTCGAACGGGCCACTGTCCAAGAGTGCGCTATCACGCTCATTGAGGAAGTGTTTTTAAGGTACAGTTTGCTTTGACGCATAATTACAGATAATGGCCCACAGTTTGTCAGTGCTGTTCTTCAACAGGTGGGACACGTACTAAAAATTGATAAAAATCTGGATGAACAAGTAAATGCTCTAGTATATTTTACGGGTGATAAGGCAGAAGAAATTTTGTTTAAGTGAAGCCCAAAATAAAGACTATCAACTTGTAGTATCTAAATTTCAAAATTACTTCATAGGCAAAAGAAACATTATATATGAGAGAGCTAAGTTTAACAGAAGAAGTCAAGGGGATAGTGAGCCCGTAGAAGAATTTATAACAAGTCTCTACGTCCTGGCAGAGAACTGCAACTATGGAATTTTAAAGGAAGAAATGATCAGGGATCGTTTAGTAGTTGACATGAAAAACTTGCAGCTTTTGGAAAAAAGTCAAAGTTCTAACATTAGGAATGTGGCCAACAGAAAAGGAGGAAAATTTCCATATCTCATCAGAGTTTGAAAATTGCATGAATATATTTAATAAATTCTATGTGACTAAATATAAGGGACGTAAGCTTCAGTGGCTGAACAATATCTCCAGAGGAGAGTTAAAGGTCAGCTGCTTCCGCAAAACCTATACGTTCCAAGCCTCTTGCTACGGCAATACTTGGCACCTGTTATACGATACAGGAAGCCAAGTTAGCGTAATAGATTCAGAAAGGTGTAAAGTTCTGAATGAGAACTGGGACAAAGCTATTAACAATCTTAAAATTGTGTCAGTTACAGGCCACGTCCAGACGATGACGAAGGTAAAAAAAACTGTAGGGTAAATACAGATAAGGGTGTCGAACTAGGAGACATAAGTTTCTGGTTAATGTCACTTGAAGATAAGGGCTACGACGGTATTCTTGGGATAAAGGAGATATGGAGATTAAACATTCCTTTGCCCCCTGTGTGGGAGGAATGCAATGTAGGATCACATCTGAATTTCCACCTCCCACCTGATCTCTTATTGAGAGTATAATTTGGACTTACAAGGAAGTTTACAACAGTCGCTTCAGGTCTTTATTGTAATATATAATATTGTTACGAGAAGAGCACTTGCAACCTCCACCAGTAGATGGCGCGTTCGCCTGTTTTGCATCTGCAACTGATGCGGGAGTCGCCGACTGCTGTGATCCCGTTTCCTGGTGAGGCCACCTCTCCTGACTGTAAATACCTTTTTATATTGGTCCCAGGAGGTGGCGTAATGTAAATACCCGTTGTTTATTATTCAAGTTATATGTAATGTTTAGTAATATATGACAATAAAGAAGTTCTTCAAGTCTCCGTGCCGCCTCCTGTCGTTACTACCGCCACTGCCATCATCGCCAGTCTACTGCTGCTGCTACTACTCTTCTGGTAAGTCTCTCGTGTCCCCCCACCAGTGGTAAGGCCGAGAGATACTGCCAGAGGAAGGGAGTTTCAACTGGAGAGGTGGAGCTCGGGGCGGCCTGCGGGGAAAAGCCGCACACAAGAGCAGCGGGAGCCTAAGTGGGTGAACCACGAAGGGAAGAAACGTATCGTCGCAAAGAACCGGTAGGGTAAACACGCGACACTGGTGTCAGAAGTGGGATGGGGGGGTCCAGGCAGCCTTGGAGAATAATATTGGTGAAGTCTGCCCTTTGATCCATTCTTTTCAAAATGTAATCTATCTATCCCATCCAGGTCCCAATCTCCCTTGATAGGGTAGAAGATGTGTCTGATGCCAAGCATCAAGTTGCTCCTGGCGTTGTGCACGGTCGGACTCCTGGGAGAGGGAGCTCCGATTGAGCTCAACCCGCCAAGAGGTCCTCTCCCTCCGGTCATCCAATCAGACCAGGGAGAGTTTGATCGACTCATCACGGGTTATGATTGCAATACCACGGCACCTGAAGTGTTGACTCTGTCAACACTGGATGTTGGACCATGTGATATTGTGATCCCAACTGCCATGAAGAATCGATCATACAACGCCCAAATTGTGCAGCGGCGTACAATTCGCCCTGTACGGATCTTCTCCTGCCTCGCACTCAAATCTGACTCGTACACCCACTGTGGCATGCACAGTCACTCGAGTGGGGTACACCCATCATCAAGCCTCCGCCCATCACACGTGACACCCCAACAGTGTAGGGAGGCACTCCAGACAAAGGCTCTGCGAGGCTTTAATGGGAGGTCAGTGAGCCTAGACAGCCTCAATACTACTCTGAGATTCCACCAGCCCAAGGCCGGGTGGTTTGGTCCGGATGGGTCCTGTGAGGGAGGTAACGTTATGATAGCGGGAAGGCTAGCACGGAACATTGTCCACTATGAGGAGTGGCACATCAAATTCAGGGAGTCCTATGGACAGGTCGACATTGACACTAGGGCCTTGAACATCATGGGAGAAGTGAAATGCCCATATGGAGCCGGATGGTGTGCTGATGACGAGACAGGTGTGCATGTATGGGACGTAGAGACGCTGGCGTGTGAGAAAGACCAGTATGACATCCTGTACACTGGAAAAGTGTACGAGACCGAGGACCCAGAGATGAGGGTAAGGACAATAACCATCATAAAGGACAACTACCTGCTATACAGTGTACTGGGGTTCCGCGCAACACTGTGTGGACATAGTGGATACAACTTGGACTACCTCGATCTCTACCTTATCCCCCAAGAGCATGACATCTACGTCTTTGACTCAAAACTCACCCACGGGACCCCACAGGTTAACCTACTCACATATGTCAACTCCAAAGTGTCATTCGCGTATCACGATATATACACCTGTCTGCGGGCCACCTACCGGGAGCTGGTTCTCCACATGTGCAACCTCGAGCGCAAGATGTTGAAGAACCGCATTGAGCTGATCCGTCAGAGCACATATGAGGGCGGGTTGGGTGGGCTAGGTTATCCCGGCTCATATGTGAAGGTATCTGGAGAGGTCATGCACATCATCAAATGCACACCTGTTGTTGTAACATTACGAGAGGCGACTGAGTGTTACAAGAGCCTACCTGTCATGTATATGGGCGCCCCAGTATTCCTACTGCCTCAATCCCGCATTATTGTACACGATAGTGCGCGTATACCCTGCTCCAGCGTAACTCCTACCATGTTCAACTTGCGTGGTGAGTGGATTGAGATGACTCCGATGTATCGCACCGCAAATGCCCCAAAGACCATGAAGCCTGTGAATTACACAAATATGCCCTTTAAGAGGATCCGGACATTCGCTCAGGGAGTTATCTACTCGGAAAAGGACGTCCAGGCGACCCAACACGCCATCATGTTCCCCTCTCTCAGGGATGCTGTGGTCTCAGATATGGTATCAACTTTCACATCCACCGGGTACCAGACCAAGCTGGGAAATGATATCCGACAAGAGCCCCGAATTGAAGACCTTGTGGTCACAGTGGGACTCCCTCAGTATAGAAAACGGACTGCTGAAAAGAATTTGGGAAAGTGCCGATGGAAAGAGTAAAACCATGCAGCTAGTGGTCCCTAGGGTCCAGGTTCCCAATGTCCTACGGGAAATACACGAGAAAGTTAGGGAGAGATTTTATTGGGTCTACTATCATGAGGATGTGGAAAGGTGGTGCAAGGAATGCGACAGGTGTGCCGCAAGCAAAGGACCAAAAACTAGGTCCAGAGGAGTGATGAGGGAATACAATATGGGCGCACCATTTGAGAGAATCGCGATCGATGTGATCGGCCCATTCCCCGTTACTGAAGGCGGCAACAGATATATTTTGGTCGCAATGGACTATTTCACTAAGTGGCCTGAAGCCTACGCAATCCCGAATCAGGAGACTACGACGGTTGCGAAAGTCCTAATGGACAACCTGATTTGTCGGTTTGGGGTGCCACTGGAACTGCATTCGGATCAAGGACGAAACTTCGAGGCAGGGGTGTTCCAAGAATTGTGTAGGCTGTTGGGGATTCGGAAGACAAGAACTACTCCCCTTCACCCCCAATCTGATGGAATGGTTGAAAGGTTCAATAAAACGAAGGAGGAACATTTGTCTAAAGTTGTGGAGCAGCACCAAAGGGATTGGGACGTAAGATTGCTGCCATTTCTTATGGCGTACCGAGCCGCCATTCACGAGACAACTGGGCAGACACTGGCCAAGATAATGTTTGGAAGAGAATTACGACTTCCATGTGATTTGGAGTTCGGCAGTCCTGGGGAGCCGCCGGCAGAGGTAGCTGGTTATGTGAACAATTTGAGGGGTCTTCTGTTGGAGACTCGCGAATTGGTTAGGACCAAGATTCGCACGGCAAGCCACCGGATGAAGACTCGCTATGACCAAAGGGCGACCACTATGGATTTAGACAAAATGATTTAGTATGGCTGTTTCATCCAAAAAGAAAAAAGGGACTTTCACCGGAGTTGATGCCAGTTTGGGAAGGGCCCTACAAAATCATCAAAAGGATCAATGATTTGGTCTACTGTATCCAGCGAAGTTCTAAATTAAGGGCCAAGGTGGTGCATTTGGGAAGACTGGCTTGTTACCAAGGAGATAGGACTAATTGGACCTGATCGGGACGATCTGGTTTAAGGGGGAGGTAGTGTTACGAGAAGAGCACTTGCAACCTCCGCCAGTAGATGGCGCGTTCGCCTGTTTTGCATCTGCAACTGATGCGGGAGTCGCCGACTGCTGTGATCCCGTTTCCTGGGGAGGCCACCTCTCCTGACTGTAAATACCTTTTTATATTGGTCCCAGGAGGTGGCGTAATGTAAATACCCGTTGTTTATTATTCAAGTTATATGTAATGTTTAGTAATATATGACAATAAAGAAGTGCTTCAAGTCTCCGTGCTGCCTCCTGTCGTTACTACCGCCACTGCCATCATCGCCAGTCTACTGCTGCTCCTACTACTCTTCTGGTAAGTCTCTCGTGTCCCCCCACCAGTGGTAAGGCCGAGAGATACTGCCAGAAGAAGGGAGTTTCCACTGGAGAGGTGGAGCTCGGGAAGTCTTTGGGGTGGCCTGCGGGGAAAAGCCGCACACAAGAGCAGCGGGAGCCTAAGTGGGTGAACCACGAAGGGAAGAAGCGCGTTGTCGCAAAGAACCAGTAGGGTAAACACGCGACAATATGTATATATGGTTTTGACCAAGGACTTGGTTGTTGTGTGATGCAATCAATATAGAGCAAGAGATATTCATGTTTACAGTTCTTATGATAATTCTGTAATAGTAAAATATTATGTAAATATATAACAGTAGCATACAATCTCTTTTAATAGAAACTACACTACCTACGATTATTGAATGTTAGGTAGAAGAGTACATAACACTTATAATAAAGAATTAGCTCTACCATATGTTGTTATATTGGAATTATATAGACATCAATACTTGTGTAGAGTAGGTATTTATTATGTTTATCAAGTTTACTTGTCCATGTTAAGATATTTCAAAAGAGCAGGAAACCCAGAAAGAACCATCACAAACAACAACAACACTTGGAAGAGAAAGTAAATGGAATAGATTTTATTGTTGAGTTCACTTCCACGACCTCCACAAGGCTCAATCATATGTCCTTTGATGCGAAATGACTGTGAGCTTCTTGATAAGCAAGATAAGAGCAGCTGGCATGCCTACAGATTATTCTTGAATAGTAAATTATCAGTGAGCATATGTATTGACTTATTGTAAGATATATCCACATGTAAACTTAGGTCAGAGGTTAGCCTAGAAGAAAAGACATGTATATAAAATATTTTTGTTTGGAAATTTGTTAAATTTCTTCACACAATATATTTTTAAACTATAATTTAAATATATTTTAATAAATGGAAATTATCTTTGAAATTTGTAAATTAATTCTATTTGACACACATGGAGCATTTATTGAGACATTTTCCTACCCTCATAGTATTCACACCTCTAAAGCAAAGGAAAAGTGAAATTAAAAAAATAATAATAATTGGTCATCGGTAGCATAGTCAAAACATAGTGAAAGCCACACAGATGGCAAAACAATTAGAAAGTGTCAAAGAACAGCAGTCTAGCCTTTACCAACAAAATTTTGTAGATCAAATAAAGAAAATGCCTAATTACATAAAAGAATCCAAAAAGCAAGAGTCAGAAATAAGACAATTTAAGTCAAACCAGTCAGGAAGATCATCACGTGGATGCACCAGGTGTGGCAATGCAAATAGCCATGATTGGAAAAATTCCCCAGCCATGAATTCGTATTGTAATAAATGCAAGAGGAAAGGCCATTATGCCAAAGTTTGCAGATCAGTAGCCATAAATGAAGTAAAATCAGAGATAACTTTTCTGGGATCTGTAGAAATTGAATCGTCTAAGAAATGGGCAGTACCAATTAAGGTAAACAATAGACAAATTAATTTTAAAATTGACACGGGAGCTGATATCAACGTGCTCCCCTTTCAACAATATTGTCAAAGTTTCCAAAGAATAAAATTAGAAAAATCGGATAAAATATTACAAGGTCCGAATGGAATACCCTTGAAAACAGTTGGAATGATCCACGTGATACTTCAAAATAAAGGCCAGCACTTAAACTCGAAAATATACATTGTTGATAAACTGAAACAACCACTTCTCTCTAGGGAGACAAGCGAGAAATTAAATATTGTGAGAATGATTCAGCAATTATCACCCAAGCATGAAGCTTTGAAGCCCTCTGAATTCCCGATCAGACCTTGGCAAAAAGTCGGAATGGACCTCTTTTACCTAAATGGGAGATGGTACCTAATTGTTTGTAATTACTATTCCAGGTACCCAGAAATATCACTTTTACAAAATCTAACTGCTCAAGAAGTGATAAACCGTCTTAAATCTATATTTGCTAGACACGGAACGCCTGAGACAGTTAGAAGCGATAATGGACCCCAATTCCAAAAGGTTCTTGGGTCCGAATTTTCAAAATTTTCGAAGGAATGGTCTTTCAAGCACATCACCTCCAGCCCGAGATTCCCTCAAAGCAATGGATTTATTGAAGCAATCATTACGAACATAAAGCAAAGTCTTAAGAAAGAAGAAGATTGCTACCTGACTCTTCAAGCATATAGGACGATGCCCCTGGAAAATGGGTATAGTCCAGCCGAACTATTAATGGGACGACGCCTTAGGACCTCGGTTCCCGCTATAGAGTCATCACTGATGCCAAGATACTTGGCCTCCAAAGCCTTGCAAGAAAGAGAGAAAAGGAGGATGATCAACCAGAAGCGTCTATATGATAAACGACATGACGTACATAGCTTGCCTTAGCTTCAACAGGTAGACAGCATTTGGATTAGAGATCAAAGGGTAGAAGGGAAAGTTCTACACAAATCCCAAGAACCTCGCTCCTATTGGGTACAAACTCCTCAAGGAAAAGTTAGGCGAAACAGGCTTCACCTCACACGCCTGCCAACTACGGAAAGTACCATGGATGCCCCTGAAGATAGTCGGCGCCAGGAGCTGAGGAATGAGGAGGCCCCTGTTGCCTAATTACAATGAAGTAAAATCAGAGATAACTTTTCTGGGATCTGTAGAAATTGAATCGTCTAAGAAATGGGTAGTACCAATTAAGGTAAACAATAGACTAATTAATTTTAAAATTGACACGGGAGCTGATGTTAACGTGCTCCCCTTTCAACAATATTGTCAAAGTTTCCAAAGAATAAAATTAGAAAAATCGGATAAAATATTACAAGGTCCGAATGGAAAATACAATTGAGACTATAACTGATTCTTATGGGTTTGATAATAGTTGGAAGGTACTTACAGGATGAGGCTTTAACATATTACTTCGAAAGCCTTTGCCATATTGAGGACTGGAATAAACTCAAAGAAAACCGTATAACCAGATTCCAGAAAACCAAACTTACACCATTGGTTGAAATGATGAAAATCATACAAGAAGAAAATGAAACAGTCACCCAATATTATCACTGAAAAATGCAGCTGATCAACAGTGTAGAATTAAACCTCACCTCCATAATAGAATTATTAAATGAGGGAATAAAGAAAAAATTCAAACCCTATCTAGCTACCATAGACTCCGTACAACCCTCAGAATGGCTATTAATGGCCACTAAAATAGAAAAAAGTCTAGAAGAACCCCAACAACCCTCTACCAGTACAAGAAATAAGCAATTTACCCAGTAAAATTTAACCCCAACTCCTCCCAAGCACATAAATCACAACCATTCCCAAGGACATAAGCAGCAACTCACCACCAGCAAGAACCCCACAAATCCATAAACCTACCCCCATACCCCTGCAAGATATGTTCTATAAACCAGATACCCAACCAGATGCATTTTCACAGGGACTGCCCACTAAAGAAGAATACTACCCCAAATGTACATATGTAAATTTCTTAATTTTTAAATAGATCTTAGTTAGTTTTCTTTTATGCTAATTCACGGCATATAAATAACAGTTCACTCTTTCCAGTCATGCATTATACCTGATGAAGGGCAGCTGATGCCCGAAAGCTTGTTGTGCGAAATAACTGTTTTAATCTATTAAGCGTGGCTATACTATGTCAGATCCTAATTTTGTATACCTTGCCTTTTATAAACGTCAGCTTATCAAGAAGTCATTACAGCTGGCCCGTTGGAATTGTCACCTCCTTTTTAATCAAAAATGCTTCCAGTGCTCCTTCATACCACCCTCTCTCAGGATCCGGGACCCCGTAAGAAACCACTACTCTTCACGCATCATCCAAAGAACTGAAGAACAACTCCTCATCTCGAGGATCAGAGGCTCCAGATTTATGATCCGCTTTTTGCAAAAAACCATCAGAGGCCTCCTTGGTTTACTTTCCCCGAGAATTCCCCCTGCTGACCTTCGTTCTCTTCTCCTTAGCTTAACCTCCAGAAGTGGATCGTCTGAAATCTGATGTAGAACTCCGTCATCAACGGAAGTTTGATTTCTGGCGTGTGAAATATGGGTTTCCCTCACCTCCCCAGTCCCCTTCTAAAGACAATATAGTGAATTTAACAGACACTGCGCTTTCTGTAACACAAATATCCTTATTGAAGAAAGGTCTTAATTTCTGCCTACCCAAGAAACCTGATCTTTTGTATACTGTAAGCTGCATTGAAGCCTCACTCCAGCACCAGTCCTTAACAGATAAGCACCACATTCGGTCCACCATTACTGGCAAACTCCTTGCTGATTCAAAGAGGTCTTTTTCCCTTCCTCGTGCCATCAAGAGAGATCTCACCACCCTAAAGGCCCTAAAGAATCAACGTGACATCATCATCACTAGATCGGACAAGGGTTCACAGGTTGTCTTGATGAAAGCGGACGAATACGGAAAGAAAATGCTTAACATTCTCTCCGATTCTGATACATTTCAGGAAATTTCCACTGATCGAGTCAAAGCCATCTCGGACAATTACAAGGCATCACTCAAATCCCTCCTCAAGAAAGGTTGCATCACCCCTGAACAGTTCAAGCTCTTCACCTCAAACATCTCCAGCATCCCTTATATTTATGGGCTCCCTAAGACTCATAAGCCCGATGTTCCTCTCAGGCCCATTGTTGCATACCATCTTTCGCCCGCATTGCATTTAGCTAGACACCTTTCAAACTTCCTTAAGCCCCTTGTCAAAGCCCACAATATTTATTCCATTCAAGACTCCTCTGATTTTATGGCCAAACTAAAAAACTTTCCTCAGTCTGACAGCTCCACCATGTCCACTTTTGATGTCACATCTCTTTTCCTGAGCCTCCCACATTCCTTGATTTTTGATGGGCTAGGCTCACTCCTCAACTCTCCTGCTGTCTCTAACAAAGATCAAAAAGTAGTTTCCGAACTGTTCAACATCTGCTTGGGCATGAACACCCTAGAGTTTAATGGGCGCTTTTTCTTGCAGATAAGAGGCTCCCCCATGGGCAGCCCTCTCTCTACAACCGCAGCTGAGATTGTAATGTCACATTTGGACCGATGGCTAGTTTCCCAGATCCGCCTAGGAGTGGTAATGTAGGCGAGATATGTTGACGACATTTTTTGTCTACATCAAAGCACCGACCACTCCCCTATTCTCACTGTTTTAAACTCCTACCATCCCGATTTATGTTTTACTCACAATTCTTCCAGTTTTAATTGTATCCCGTTCTTAGATGTTTTAGTGGTTAACCTCCAGGGTCGTTTCTATACAACTGTTTTTCGTAAGGCTGGTTTTACTCCTGCTTACTTGAATTTTTTATCTCATGCTCCCGTCTCTCATAAAATTACCACCGTTAAAACTCTTTCTAAGCGCGTTTTTACCCATTGCTCCCTTCCTTTATTTAGTAGAATCGAGAAACGGACCGTTTACCTACACCTTTTATCTGCGGGTTACCCACGCAACTTTATTGATCGACATTTTTATTCACCAAACCATGACAGTTCCACTCCTCCCCCGTATAAAGATGTTTGCGTTCTTCCGTTTTCTATTACGAATTGCGACATTGGTTTCTATCTACGTAAATTTGGCATCCGTACGTTTTATAAAAAATCACCTTCCCTAGGCACATCTTTACGCCATCCTCTCACAAAAAGTTCCATTAAACCCAGCCTCCAATCTTTCTCCAATGCCATCTACAGAATCCCGTGTAATGACACCCACAATCCTATGTCGGAGAAACTGGCCGAACCATTGCCACTCGAGTCCTAGAACATGACCGTAACATCCGTTCTCATGATCGTAAGTCCCTAATATACCAACACAGCAACGAATTCAACCATTCTTTTAATTTACGCAAAACGATCCCGGTATATAGCGATGTTAAGAACAAATATCAACGTTTAGTCCTTGAGGCTCTTGTGACCAGCTCTGTCCCTAGTTTTAACAGAAAAATAGATCTCCCCCCCCAATATACTGTTTTTTCTAATCTTAGCCACTGATTTCCTTTTTTGCCTCTTTATTCCCTTTATTATGCCTAGATACCTACGTTTTCTTGTTTTTCTATCCTTTTTTCCCGTGCTTTACTTTTAATTCACCTTATACAGATTTCTTAGTTTATTTTTTCACAAATTTCGTACTTTTCTCTTTAGTTTCATATGTAAATTTCTTAATTTTTAAATAGATCTTAGTTAGTTTTCTTTTATGCTAATTCACTGCATATAAATATCGGTTCACTCTTTCTAGTCATGCATTATACCTGATGAAGGGCAGCTGATGCCCGAAAGCTTGTTGTGCGAAATAAAGAACCTTACCACGCTATTCACCTACTTCCTGTTTTAATATTTACCATGTGTAAATAATTTTTCTCCATTTTTACCCCTTTGTATATTTCGCACTTTCATAGGTTTCTCCGTCTTGTAACCCCAAGGAGAATCCTCTGTAAGACCTGTGTGTCTTAATAAAGGCTTTTATGTGTGTGTGTGTGTGTGTGTGTGATTTCAAATTGAAGGAACTTGACCAGATGTTGGATCATATGATGGTGGCTGATGCAGAAGAAGACACTTTAAATTGTGAAATTGAGGAAGCAGAACATTGTTCGGATACCTTCATCACCCTGGAAAGAATGGTAAGAGAATTAATTGATTCTGATAACAAAAGTGATGTTAAATCACTGGGAAGCTCAAATGAGTCATCAATGGCCAAAAGTTATAAACTTCCTAAGATCGAAATAAGAAAATTTGATGGAGAACTAATTAATTGGCTTCCCCATTTTGGGCACAATTTGAAAAGATTCATGAGGATACTGAGCTGCATGATGCAGACAAGTTTCATTATCTGGTGCAGTCTATGCAATCAAACACTAGAGCCAGAGAGCTCATAGAAAGCTATCCCCAAACAGCAGAAAACTATGCCAAAGCGGTCCAAGCCTTGAAACAAAGGTATGGACAGAAAGAATTGCTTGTTGAAATATATGTAAGGGAACTGCTTAAATTAATGATGGCAAATGTCAAAACTCCACCAGATGAAAGGCGGTCAGTGGCTAAACTATACGACAAACTTGAAACACAACTAAAATCTCTGGAATCTTTGGGTGTTAACACCAAGGAAAACACAGCATGGCTTTTCCCAATGATAGTCTTGTTTGCCAGAAGATGTGCTGGTTGCTTGGCAGAGATCTCCGCTGGATAATTGTGATGCATCAAAAAACTCTGATTCTAACTCCAGCTCTCGCCTTAACAATCTATTGGACTTTCTTAGAAGAGAAGGGGAAGAAAGAAGACTTCTAGCCAAGAGAGGATTTGAAGGGTCTTCCCCAAAAGAGAAACTTAGAAATAATTTTAAGCAGAATTCAAATATACCGACGGCTGCAGGTTTATTTTCTGCCAAGGAGATGGGATGTTTGTTCTGTGAAAATAATCACCAAGTAAAGACTGCATCACTGCTCAATCAATGCCATTCAAGGTTAAAAGAGCAAAGATTTATGAAAAGAGGTGTTGTCTGAAATTTCTTAAACCTGGACATCTTGTAAAGGCTT
>CP092885.1:39653784-39726847 GCA_030710605.1 Cordylochernes scorpioides | reverse complement strand
TCGGCCTCCGCGTAGAGCAGGTGGAGCCATTCCATGAAGGGCGGAGGCAGGCCGATGATGCGTAGCTGGGAGGCCAGGAACTCTCGGTCCACGTTGTCAAAGGCGGACTGCAGGTCAGTGGAGATGACTGCTAGCGGCGTCTTGTTCTTGAAGGCCTGGGCCACCTCGTCAGACACGCACGCGATGTTCCAGGAGGGACATCTTCCCGGAACTGCGTATGTCTGGCAATCCGGCACGATAGCTGGAAGGTGGCGACGTAGACGACCCAGAAGAACGCCGCTGATGATTCTGTAGTCTGCCGTCGGAAGTGATATGGGCCGGTAACCGCTTAGGCCCGGACCACCGTGCGCTTTGGGGACGAGGCAGATGATATTCCTCCTCGATGATTCTGGAAGAGTCCCGCGAAGCTTGGATTCGGCGAGGACTTGATGTATGACTCCACCGAAGAAGTCCTCGAAGCCCTTGACAAGCTCGCAGGGTATGCCATCCCAACCAGCCGCTTTCCCTTGAGGCAGACGGCTGATGGCAACTTCCACCTCATTCAAGGAGATATCTGCTCGATGAAGCGGGTCACTGTCCTCCAGAGTGATGCACTCAGTAGCTCCCTCCAAGAACCCAGTGATGTCCTCCGGGCTGCAGGTAGAGCCGTTGAAGCGCTCTCTGAAGGAGTTGAAGACGTAGCGCCTCAAGCTCTTTCCCTCGAAGAGGTTCCCCTGGGCGTCGAAGACGGTCGCAGTTCCGGGCGGTGTTGTCGGACACGCAGGGCACGCCCAAGTTCAGGCAGTGAAGGGTAGTCCGCCTCCACGGTCTCAGCTTCGAGCCTGGAGCGAAGAAACCGACTAGCCCTGGTGACGTAGTCCTCATCTTCAACGCGGGGAACGTAGAGGCACTTGATGTCTTCAACGAGTTCCCGCTTCAATTTTCCCCATTTTTCCCCCATAGATCTCCAGTACGGATGCCTTCGATTTCCTGCGAAGCTTCGCTAAGAAGCGCCTCAATCCTCTCGATGACTGGCGCTGATCGCAGTAGCGCGGAGATGGATGGCGCAGGCGGTGAAGGGGGATCCCCCACTTGGAGAAGAATGGCACTGTGGTCCGAGTTGCGGTAATTGAGGGTCCAGTAACGGGTGACGCGCCCAGAGAGTCTTGATGGTATAAGGACTCGATCCAGACGGGCGGCGTCAACCCGGCTTCCATAACTGGCGACCCTGGTAGGCAGGTGCACGGCATCGAAGATGGCGGCGATGTCGACGAGGGCGGTCCGGTCCAGGAGTTCCGCGAAGGCTTCACGGCTCCAGACCCGATGTCGCTCGAAGACTCCTCGGAGATGTTGATGTCGCCGAGGGCCCACGCATCTTCTCTGATGGCTTCCTCTGCGATGATCTGCAGTTGGAGATGCCGTTCTTCGGGAGTGTGGGAGAGGTGGCAGTTGATGACGCGGGTCTCGAGACCCCGGATCTTGACGCTGGCGATGGCAATCTTGCCTGGCCACAGGACACGATGCCAGAGGACGCTGACTCCCGGCGCCAAGATGACAGCGAGGCCGGAGCCCCTGGGTGTCGATGATGGCGCGAAGACGGCGCTGTATCCCAGGCAAAGGTCCCGGACATTGTTCAGGGCCAGCACGTTCGTCTCCTGGACGAACGCGACATCAACTGCGTGCTGTTTAAGGAAGCAGCACAACTCCACACTCCTTTCGCGAACGGCAATGCCGCGCACATTGAGGCATGCCATGCGGAAGGTCATGACATCCCTCTATTAGCTGCATCTCTGATGGTGGTGAGCCGCTTGTAGAGGTGGCAGGCCTTATCCTCTATATTGAATATCAACTTGGTGGTGAGGTCAGTCAGGCAGGCCGCCTGCTCGGGATTCAGGGCAGCGATCAGCGCCTTCATAGGGCCTTTGTTGGCGATTGCCTGAATCACCCTTCCTCTCCCAACGCCCGCCGTTTCAATGTCCTTGAATATGGTGTCAGGGAGTCGCTCAAGGACTGGCTTCAGCTGCTCAAGAGCCAAAGATGCCTTCTTCGGCGTTTCTTCCTCCCGAGAGCTTTCCTCCTGCACTCTGGGAACAGAAGGGAGGGGCAGGGTAGGAACAGCTAACTTAGCCTCGCTAACTTTGCTGGAGAAAGACACCCCTTCCGCTGGTGATTTTGCGGCGCTTGTAGCAGGCGTTGGTTGGACGGGAGTGGACGCCGCGGGAGCCGAGACACTTTTGGAGGGGGTCTCCTGAGGCCTGCCAAGCGCTGCTGGGGGAGTCACGGCAAGTGCTGCAGAGGACGGCGTCTGAGTGGTAGGAGGAAGGCGCGCTGGGTCCTGCCTGGGTGTTTGTTGAATAGTGGGGCGTTCCTCCCTGTCTCTCTTGGGGCAGCTGGCTCGTCGATGTCCCTGGCGATGGCACATGCTGCATTTCACGCCGTGCGTAATGAAGGCAGGTGTTGTTTCTCCCTTGGACTTGATATCCACTTTTCCAGGGAGCTGGTGGAGCTTCATGCCATCATTCATGAGGATGAAGGCCTCTCTATTGCCTGTGGCCCAGGAGTAGCCCTCGCAGTTGACAATCTCGAATGGCCAGAGGAGACGACCCTGCAGTATGGCCGCAGGGTTGCGACTATATCCTCCTCCTTTACGGCGATGGGCAGGTTCCCGATAATTATTTTTTCTGCCCTTTTCCTATACGGGAACGCTCTGAGGATGGTTCCTTCATTGTAAGTCCATCCTCGATCAGGCGCTCGGCCTTCTCCACACTGGACAGACTGGCCAGCATGTAGGCCAGACATTCTCATGAGCTGGAAGACGGATCCCCTTCCCAGCTTCTCTTCCAAGGCCCTCATGTAGCATAGGTGATCGAAATCCGGGCACCATTCAATAAAGCAGCCCTGATCGAAGGATGCTGCTGCAGATCTGGCCTTGTTGATCTGCTGCTGTTGCCTGGTGTTTTTGATGGCTGCCACGGGATTCCTGTTGAAAACTCGTGTATTCCCAGCTGGCTTTGGAGCGCTGGATTCCGACTTCGCAACCTTGGTCGGCTGGCTTTTAGGAGGTGACGCTTTCCTTTTTTTCACTTGGATGAAAGGTGTAGGATCTTCATCCTTATCCGCGGCCTCCACTTGATCCGCCCAATTCACATTTTTATCGATTGTTTCCGCAGCCCGATTTGCATCGCTGCCGTTCTTTGTAGACGAATTTACATATCCGTTTTGGGCCCTGTTTGCTGACGCGTCAGCTGTCACAACGGCGCCCGCTGAAGACGACGCCCCTGTCACACGTGGTTGACCATGAGCTGACCCCGAGGGGGCATCCCCACTCGTTGTTTTCCTGGCTGTTGATAAGGCAAGATGTTCTTCTGCCGATCTCTCGGTATTGGTAGCTAATTCCTGGATGGGAGTTACACCATCGTCTTCCCCATCCTCTTGGCTCTCCGCGAGTACTTGATAGGAGTTTGAAAACTCATTTCGACCGTACCTTTTGGCGAAAAGTACGGAGCTCAATCGCCGCGTGGCCTCACGGCCGTGACAACATGGAGAGAGAGAGAGAGAAAAAAAGAAACATTTAACAATTACACTTACTAATTATATAAATAAAAATATCACTCCTTCTCTCTTCTTTTTATATTACAGTGTTGTCAGCCTGAAAGTATTTTAAGATCATTGATATATTATTTTAAAACATTTTCCTTCTTTTTTTCCAACACTGAACAGGTGCTGTTTGGCTACTGCAAGGTTGTTCAGCTGTTTATTCAAAGGATAGAAGAAATTCACAAATCCTGGATTTGTTACAACAGTCTTTGTGTTTTTCGCTATCCTGTTCCTGACAATTCCCTGTTTGCGAAATATTAGTTTTGCCTCTACCCTACATATTTCAAGGTCTATCATTGTTCTTTTCTTTAATCCAGCCTGAACTCTTCAACTTGTTGAAATAATAAACTTTGTTGTAATAGACAGGGATTATGCTTTAATCATTACACGGGGGTTTGTAAAAAAAAGAAAATACTGCCGACTGCAAGCTAATTTCTCTTTCAATTGCTTATGTGGTATATTAACTTGACCTGGTTTGACACGCTATTCCATTGAAGTCCTTCTAACATTATGGAATTTGGATGCTAAAATCTGAAATTTGGTTGAGATACTAGGAATGGCTATCGCAGTGGTTTATCTTGGTAGGGCTGAAGTGAACAAGTCTAGACACATCTGAGTAGGTGCAGGTTAGCACAACTATATCGTGGGTAGATTAGCTTGGCATGCCAATTAGTCATCTTGGTCAAAAATAGGTTTTGAGCGGATTGGGTGGATCAGGCCTTACAAATGGATAAATAAATAGTAGAACACATCTGTTTTTTTTTTTTTTTTTGCTTATCCCTAGTACACGTGGTACAGGCCATGATAATCATGGTGGGTAGTTAGCTACTGCTTTTTACTGTAAGCGCACCACATGTCTACACATGTGAAAAGCAGTTCGACTTTGCACTTACAAATGCCAGAGCCCCGTTTGGTTACTTGCACTCGCTGGTGGGGTTGGACTTTTGCAAGAATCGGGGGCCATTGGAGCATTTTTTTTTTTAAACATAAAAAAGTGTCCAATGCGGGAATCGAACCCGGGTCCTAGTGGTCGAAAGTGGTCCTAGTGGTTGATAAAAGTTATTAAATGAGAGGGCTCACTCAATAACTTTTGCCATTATAGTAAGTATAGAAGAACCTTCCTCGAATGTTTCTTGTGTTTTTTCCTATGGGACTGTCCTTCGTCGCTGTCTGAACTGGAGGAAGATGACCTGCGTCTCTTGGTGGATTTTTTCCTATGGGCCTGGGACTGGGCCTTGAGCTGCTCATTCCCATCTGTCAGCTTGTGGACCTGAAGCTGCAGGGCTTCATAATGGGCCACAGACTCCATCATTATTTACCTTTATTCCTCATTGCCAGTTTACTATCCTGTGGCCCCGAGTTATTGAAGTATGAAATACCTGGATAAGGAGAAGCTTAAAAGAGTCAAAATTGGTCGATTTAGCAGTAGGTGTGTCCTTTTTTTTTTCGAAAAATATTCGATATAACCTTTACTACGAAGTCTCCCTACAACACCACAACCTTGTGTGAAGGTTAGTGAGTTCAGGATAGTAGATGAACTTGCCTTCAATGTCCGCTCTGGGTAGGTTCCTCCTCGTCCTTCTTTGCACTGTTCTCCTCTTGTTGATCCACACGGTCCCGGAGCCAACTTGCCGCGTCTGTCGTCCCCGCCGTTCTCTCTCACTGTCTCCCCATTAGAATGTCGTCCTGGCGCTTGTCTCCCCCCACACACACGTGGGCCATCCTCCAGCAGCTGGAATCCATCCATCCAACCCTGGGATCTCTGCCTCTCTGATATCTTGTCATACAGTGAGGAAAGAATTACCCATATTACACTGCCCCCCCCCTTCCATTAATTCTTTTTGTCCCGAAAAGGACTGATTTCCCCAGCGGCGCTGATCAATGGCTCTTTGAACAGTATTGGAAATATTAACGAATGACTCGTTAAAGCAGAGTGCCAATTGATTTATTGGTTATACAAGTTTAGAGAAAATCAAAAGAGGGATAGAATGACAGTTGTAATCAGCCAGCAGCAGGCAGGAAGGGAGGAGGGGTAAGTAGTGACGTCACACATGGTATCAGGTGGCGCCGCCGCAGTGTACATGTGCCAAAGGTCGACTTGGGATGAAACAGCGACTCTATAAATTTCACATTCTAACAAACAGGACTAGTATGTTGAAATGAACAACCTTTGGTTTAAAGCGGGATGAGCGTTGTATCCTAAATACGACATCGTTTAACTTTTTCACAATTCGAAATGGGCCTTCCCAGGATTTTTGTAGCTTAGGCGAGAGTCCTTTCTTCCTTTTCGGGTTGTACAACCAGACTAGTTCTCCCTCTTGAAGTTCGTTCCCGCACGCGTGGCTGTCATACCTCACTTTTATTGCTTCACTTGCAATCTCTAATTTCTCTCTGGCCCATCGATGCACTTTTTCAAGTCTTGAATGGAGTCGGTCAACAAATTCATTCGAGCCTTCCCCCCTACTATTGGGGCGTCCAAAGATCAGATCACAGGGAAGTTTAATTCCCTTCCAAAGAGCATCTTGGCCGGCGAGTAACCCGTGGTTTCATGGACTGAGGATCGGTAGGTCATCAGAAGAATAGGCAGTTGACTGTCCCAGTCTCTTTGGTTCTGGGCGATGAAGAGACTAAGTTGACTTGCTAAGGTTCTATTAAATCTTTCTACCATGCCGTCAGACTGGGGGTGTAAGGGAATGGTCCTTGTTTTATGGTTTCCGAGAAGTTTACACATTTGGGCAAAAAGTCTTGACTCAAAATTTCTCCCTTGGTCAGTGTGGATCTGCATGGGGACACCGAACCTACTGAAGAACTGGCTGATTAAGGTTTCAGCGACTGTTTCAGCTTCTTGATCAGCAAGCGGAAATGCTTCCGGCCATTTGTTGAAATAATCCATTGCAACTAGGATATAGCGGTTCCCCTTGTCACTTCGCGGCAATGGTCCCATGATGTCGATAGCAATCCTCTCGAACGGGGCTCCCACGTTTAATTCTTGAGTTTGGTTCTCGATCTCGACTTTGGTCCTTTTCTGGACGCACATTCAGTACATATACTATTATTGTGCCTTCTACAAGCTTGGGAAAGCTTTTTAAGGCAAAACTCATAGGTAGGTGTCTCCGAGCAACCCGCCGCAGAGGAGGGCCAAGGAGAGGGCTGGAGAGGCGACGGCGAAGCCGTGGGCGCCCCGGGGGAGAGGAGGGCTAGTGCACGCCGTTTTGAGGGAACCAAGGAAGCACCAAGCACAGCGCCAGACTCAAAGCAAATCTGTGGATAACAAATTTACCTTTTTTTTTTTTTTTTTTTTTTTTTTTTTTTTTTTTTATAAAGTAAACAAAGGTACAAATAAATGGTAGGTAACAGGGGGGAAGGAATTACAAACATGGGAGCAGGAGCATGGGCAAGCAGCAAGGACGAAAACAAGGGCGAGGGCGATAAAAGCAAAGGAAAGGGGTATGTACAGAAAGAGCAACTAAGCAAACAAGAGAGAGGTCAAATGAAGGGGTGAGAGAGGGCAAAAAGCAAAAAGAGGGCGAAAAAAGCTATGTACAGGGAGAGAAAACAAAAGGAGAAACAAAATAAAAAAAAAAAAGTGGTAAAAAAATCCGCAGTTCAAAAAGTTGTGTGGGATGAGTTGGCAGCAGTCCAAAGGTTGAGGGGTGATGGTGGGGAGGAGGTGAGGGTGACTGAGGGGTGTGAGGGAGAGGTTGTGTTAGGTGGAGGTGTCAGAGTCGGAGCTGGATTGTGGGATGTTGGATGGGACGAACCTGTTGGAGTGGGAGGCAAAATCAAGGGTGAGGGCCCAGGCTTCCCTAGAGGAGAAGAGCTGAGGGAGAGAAGTAGGGATGAGACCGAGAACGGAAAGGCAATTGGAAAAAAAGGTGGCGCGAAGGGAGTCAAGGTTAGGGCAGTCGAAAAATATATGTTCGATAGTTTCGGGTGCAAGGTCACAGTGAGGGCAGGTGGGATCAAAGGGGGGAGGGTTTTTCCTATAAGGGAAAGCGGCAATGAAAGTATGGCCGGTAAGAAGACCTGTGGCGATAGCGGAGCTTGGGAGGAGGAAGCTATGGGAGGAGGAGAGTGAGCTTGGGGAAAGGCCAAGTTTGAGAAAGAAACTGGGTTTGGCGGAGATGAATTCCTCATCCCATAGGGACCAAAAGTGGCGGGTGAGGAATTTGTGGTGGGCAGTTTTAGGGGCGAGGGTATACTGTGGTGGGAGAGAGGGAGCGACGGTGGCGCTTTTGGCGAGAGTGTCGGCTAGGCAATTACCGAGATTACCGGAGTGGCCTTTGACCCAGTGTAGGGTGAGGTTGCGGGAGGGGAGGAGAGAGTAGAGGAGGGTTTGGCATTGGGCTATGAGAGGGTGAGGGGAGTGGTGGGGGGAAGAGAGGGCGGAAAGGAGGGAGAGACAGTCGGAGGAGATGGCTGCGGAGAGGGAAGGGGGGAGGCTGCGGAGGTCGGAGAGAGCGGATCGAAAGGCGAAGCATTCGGCCTGGAAGACCGAGCAGTGGGAGGCCAGGGGAATGGAGAGGCAGAGGGGAGAAGAGGAGAACCTGGCTACGCCGGCTCCGACGCCGCTCCGTGACTTGGAGCTATCCGTGTAGTAGTCGAAGTCGGGAGCGGAGGGGGGGAGAAGCGAGAAGGAGAGATCTGGGAGGAGTGGGGGAGAGGGGAAAAGGAAAGGAGAAGGGGGGGATTCGGGGGTGAAGGGAAGAGGGTCGGGGGGCGAAGGAGGGAGGAGAGGAGAAGGACCTTGAGGTCAAGGGGGAGGACGCGTAGGAGGGCAATGGCGGTGAGGGTAGGGACCGTGCGGGAACCCCGAATGGCGTGGACTCAGAACTTGCGCTGAAGGGAGCGAAGGCCGGCCTTGCCGACGCTGTATTTAACAGCCTCGCACCAGATGGGAGCGGCGTAGGTGATGGCGGGCTCAACGACGCCGCAGTAGAAACGTCTCCTGGCGACGTAGCCGAGCCCGGAGAAGGCGTTTGAGCATTGGGAAACCCGACCGAGGAGGGAGGAGGCCTTTTCGCAGACACGGTAGAGGTGAGGGGTGAAGGAGAGACGCTCGTCGAAGGTGACGCCAAGGATGGTTAGGGTTTCAGGGCAGGTGAGGGGGATGTTGTCGATAGTGAGATGGGGAGGGGTTGCAAAAGATGGGAAGGACCAGGGATTTGTGGGGGGAGAGGGAGAGTTTGTTATCGAGACACCAGGAGTGTATGAGGTCAAGTGAGGACTGGGCGAGGGAAGGAAGGCAAGAGGGAGAACCTGAAATGAGGAGTTGTAGGTTGTCGGCGAAGGCCTGGACGTGGACACCAGGGGGGAAGGGAAGGGAAAGAAGGGGGTTAAAGAAAATGTTCCAGAGGAGGGGACCACTAATAGAACCTTGGGCGCAACCCCGAGAAGGGGAGGTGGAGCGAGAAAAACCTCTGTAGGAGAGGTGGATAGAGCGGTTGGAGAGGAAAGAGCGGTAAAGTTGGAGGAGGGAGGGGGGGCAGGAGGCAGCCACGAGTCGGCCGAAGAGAGCGGGATGCCAAAGATGGTCGAAAGCCGACTTAATGTCAAGGCTGATTAGGAGACAGCACTGGTGTTTGGAGACGGCCAGCTTAATTTTGTTATGAAGAAGGGAGAGGGCGTCGGTGGTAGAGCGCCTCCGGCGGAAGCCGAATTGAAGTGGGTGTAGCAGATGGTTGCTCTCGAAGTGATGCGTGAGCCGGAAAGCCATGAGGCTTTCGAGAAGCTTGCCGAGAATGGGGAGGAGGATAATGGGACGGCAGTTTTGGGGAAAATCAGTGGAGGTGGAGCGTTTGGGGAGGAGGATGAGTCGGCCAGCTTTCCAAAGGGAGGGGAAGAGTCTAGCAGAGAAGCAAGAGTTAAAGAAGTTGAGGAAAAAGTTAGGGGAAGGAAAGGACAAGCCATTTGGAGAAAGGGCCGGGAAGGAAGTCAAGTCCGCAGGACTTCTTGGGGCGGAGGTTGCGGAGGGCGATGGAGAGCTCGACCGCCGTGAAGGGGGGGTCGGGGGCGGGGGCTTGGGGGGGTTGGGAAGGAAAGGGGGGAAAAGTGAAAGGGGCGGGAGTCGGGGGGGGGGGGAGGGTTAAAGAAGGAGTCGAGAGTAGAGCGGAGGCAGTCGTTGATGGAACAGTGGAGGAGGGATTTCTGAAAGGAGTTTGAAGAAAGAGGGAGGGAGCGGGAGGAGCCACGGGTGATGTATCTGTGTATGGACCCCCAGGGGTCGTGGGTGAAGGAGGAACAAAGTTTCCTGAAGGGGTCTCTTTTGGCCTTGAAAAGGGCGCGGCGTAAGTCTTTTTTGCCTGAAGGGCCTGGTTTTGAAGGGAGGAGCGAATGGGGGGGGAGCTGTTTTGGGCGGAGCGGCGCAGCCGGCGAGAGAGAGTCTTAAGAGACTGGAGTTGGGGAGACCACCAGGGAACGGGGGGGGGGAAGTTGGAGGAAGGAGGGCGGGGACGGAGGTGCTTGGAGCAGTTGAGGAAGAGAATAGAGTAGAAAGATTGGAGGAGAGTGTCAAGAGAGTCGGGTGAAGTACAGTGATCGAGAGCGAAGATAAGAGAACCTGAGTTGGTGAGGGACCTGGCCAAAGAGTTGAAAAGGGACAGGGGAGGCTGAGGTGGAAGGCGAAGGGGAGAGAAACCAGGGAAGGGGGGAGGAGGAGGAGGAGGAGAGGAGGGGATAGTGTCGGGGGGAAGGGAAAGGGAGAAGCGGATCTCATAGTGGTCGGAGAGGTCGGTAGGGTAAGAGGTCCATCCGGAGATGGAGGAGAAGATAGAGGAAGAGACGCTGGAGATATCAATGGAGGAAGAGCTGTTGCCCTGGGAGCGGGTGATAGCTCCCCAGGTGTTACAGACCTTGAGGTCGAGGGTGTCGAGAAGGATGTTAATGAAAGAACCTCTAGAGTTCGGTTTTTGAGAGCTCCAACGGGAGGAAACAGCATTGACATCGCCAGCGAAGAGGAGGCGGGGAGGGGGTGGGGAGCCAAAGAGGGAGATAAAGGAGTCGACGATGGGGGAATAAGATGTCTTGTGGGGGAAGTAAACGGAGCAGAGAGTGAGGTGAAAGCCAGGGATGTCAAGGATAGCAAGGGTGCGGTTAGTGGTGGAGAGTCGTGGGAGGAAGATGACGGGAAGACTTTGATTTAGAACCACAATACAGGTGTTGCAGCGGTTATTAGAGATAGGAGCATGGAGGAGGGAGGAGGAGGGGGTGGGGAATGGGGAGGGAAGGGCATTATCGCGGACCGGAAGTTCTTGAAGGAGAAGGATATCGATTTGGGAGGATTGGGCGAATTGTAGCAAGGAAAGGTAGTCAGAGAGGCATCGGTTACAGTTAAGCTGTAAAAATTTGATCATTTAAGGCAGGTGGTGGGTTTCAAGGAATGCGGTTTCTGCAGCCTTGATGACCGGGCAGGAGAGGGAGTCTGCCCGGTGTTGGCCGTTGCCGTTGCATCGGAAGCATTTAGGGGGGAGGGTGGTGGCGGTGCAATTGTTGGTAAAGTGGCCTTCGCCGCAATGGAGGCATCTGGGGGGTTTGTTGCAAATTTCGTTGCGGTGGCGGATGTCACCGCATTTACGGCAGGGGTGTGTTGACCTCGTTCTGTCAAATCTGATGGAGTTGTACCCCAGGAAAAGGCGGGTGCGAGATTGTATTTGGGTGGCAGTGTCGTTGTCGGTTTCGATGACCGCGTGTGTGGAGTTGTTGCGGCCGGTGAAAGTTCTAATTAGCTTGCATGTAGAACCGACTGATTGGGTGAGGAGGGAGGGCAGGTCACTGAGTGGGATAGTGTTGGGTAGGTTGAAGAGGGTAAAGCGGGGTTTAAAGGTGGGGGGGGAGGTTGACACTGATGTTAGTGCCGTTGGTGGCATTTTTAAGTTTAGCGTACATGGAATCCATACTTTCTTTAGAGTTAGTGTGTAATATTATCTTGTTGCGGGCGCGGAAAATGTTGGTGATTTGGGTGGAGGGAGTATTGAGGGAGGAGAAGGAAATTTTGGAATAAAGGTTGTTGTCGATGGGGGTGCTAGCAGAGGGGTCCTGGGTGATGAGGATGTGGAAGGGGTTGTTACGGTTGGAATGGGGAGGGGGGCGGGCGGGGAGGGTTGGGGGATGAGTGTTGTGGGGGGGGTTGGTGGGGTGGGGGGTTAGCTGGAGGCGGTCGGGAGGCGACTCCGGCGAATGAGATGGGAGTGGGCAGGAGCGGAGTGGAATGGGGTGAGGAGCTGGTTAGAGGGGTGGGGGAGGAGGAAGATGGGGGGGGCGGGAGAAAGCTGGGGGGGAGGAGGAACGTTTGGGGAGGGGGGGTGGAGGAAGCAGGGGGAGGCATAGGTGGCATAGGTGGGCAGGGAGAGGGTGTTTGTAATTTGTGTTCTAGGAGATGGGTAAGGAGGTTGATGGAGTTGTTGGCCTCGAGGAGGCGTTGTTGATGAATATTCAGAATGTGTGTAAAAGTCTTTTTTAAGGTAAAACGGAAGTTATCGGCAAGGGTGGGGTCAACAGAGGCAAAAGAGTCAGCAAAGGGATTAAGGATGTTGTAGGCCCAGTTGAGGTGTTGGAGATGTGAGGGGTTGTTTAAAGGAAACATGTCGCATGTGGGTGGAGGTGATTCAAGGGTGTAATGTTGTTGTGTTGGTTGGTGGAGATGGGGTGGTGTTTGTACATATGTGGCATGGGTAGGGGGAAGAGGAGTGGAGGATCTCACCCCTGGACGGCTGCAGAGGTCAAGGTTCCCGCCAATGGTAGGGTCGAACATGGAGTTGAACATGCTTGGGTGGCCGTCTTGGCGGGAGGAGTCGGTGTCGGGAGAGGAGGTGGAGAGGTCTTGGGATGGGGGGCGAAGAGCCCTCTGGAGCTGAGGAGGTGTCAGAGGTGGGGGTGGCCCCCAGGGGGGGCGCTGGGAAGAGGGCGCGGGCCGGAGCGGACCTGTCGCTGGCGGAGCGGCGGCGGGAGGGCGCGCGGCGGCGGGCGGGCGAGCCGCCGGGTGTGTGGCGGCGGGCGGCGTGGCCGCCGCTCGCAGGGGAGGGCGGTGGAGCCAGCGCGGCGGAGGTTAGAAGCTCTCCAGGCAGTGGAAGGAGGTCGAGTGGCGGCATGCGGCCGTTCAAGAGGTCCAGCGCTCTGATTGGACGCCCGCAGGAAAATATTCAGGGCGACAGATGGAGCCAGGCGGCCGCCCGGGAGGACCGAGGAATTAAAAAAGAACAATCGTTCGGCAACTGAATTAGGCCAGTAAAAAAGGTCCAGGGGACAGGACAGGGTGGTCCCACGGCAAGGGAACCCGCGGAGAGAAGAAGGCAGGGACCCCGCGAAAGGGCGGAGGCAGGAGCGCAGAAGGAGGAACCGCACGGTCGGTGTCCGCGGCGACTATGCACACATTCAGTACACTGCCGTACCCATTTTTCAACAATGGCACGGCATCCATCCAGCCCAGTAAAAGCGTTCTTTCACTTTTCCAAATGGCTTTGCAATCCCAACATGTCCTTGTGTGTTCTGATATTCAAAGAGCCACGTTTCTACCTGTCTCACCCACATATGTGGCAGCACATTGTGAGCATGAGACAGAGTAGACCGCGCTGGTACTATGGAGGAGATTAGGGGGCGAGTCTGATCTGGTTATGGGATGTCTGAGGTGTGTGGATAAATTTTGGGTATTGCTGAAATATGTGTGGATGCCATATGTTTTAAGGAATCTTGAGATGTTAACTGTGTGGGAGGAAAAGGGTAAAACACATGTCGATCTGTAGACGGTTGGGGGGACTAAGCTTGTAATTGTGTCTATTAATAAAAGGAAGTGGGAAATCTGCTAAGGTGAGATTCAAGATTATATTTTCTTTTTCTATAGATTTAAAGATGGGGAGGGAACAATGGGTGTGGATGTGTTTAGTCAGGGTCTTTACAAGGTTAATTTTGTGTGCAATTGGACAGAAAGAACTAAAGTGGGTGTAACTAGGGTGAATGCCTTTCTTGTAGTAGACTGTGGTGTGGAAGGCATTAGGGGTACGTAAAATCAAGATGTCTAAAAAGGGGATGGCCTGACTGTGTTCTTTTTCTATGGTAAAGGATAGATCGGGATGGTAACTGTTTAGATCACTTTGAATGAGGTTTTCCTGACTGTTTTTGCATATGTAGAAAATGTCATCGACATATCTGCGCCATAAGAGTATATCAGATAAATGCTTTTGGTTGATCCAAGTGTCAAGTCTGGTCATAACAATCTCTGCGGTTATTGTTGAAAGAGGACTTCCCATTGGGAGCCTCTGATTTGTCTATAGAATTGATAATTGTAGGTGAACGTGCCCATATTAAGGCAAATATTGGCCAGATTTATTATCTTGGAAACCATTTGGGAATCAATATTGATGGCATTTAGGAATTGCTGTAAACTGTCTATTATAAGTGAGTGGGGGAGGATGAGGTATAGAGAGGTGGCATCGTATGAGCACATAGTGTAATGGGAAGGAGGTTTTAGTTTGGTTATTTCTTGTATGAAAGCATTGGTGTTGGATATGGTATAACTCTGCCTATGGCTGTTCAAAAGGGGGGAAAGATGGCTTGAAAGAAACTTAGCTAGGGGGAAAGCTGGGGAGAGGCGGTAGGCTATAATGGGTCGTAGTGGCACTGAGGGTTTGTGGATCTTGGGTAGACCATATATGTAGGCATTACTAGAATGGTTGTCAAGAAGGACTTGTATTCTTAATATTTCCAATTAATTTAATTTGAAAAAATATTACTAAATAAATAAATAAAATCTTAACTTCTAAAAAGGAAAAAAAAGGTTATTCGAAATACAATTTTTGCACTTTTAGCCTAAATGCTAAACTAAAACCTCAGCTAACTACGCACAATATTTCACAATACAGTTTTAATTAACCCAGGTTCCGGGGACGTATAAATTTGATAACGATCGATTAATATTATCTCCAAAGAGTTTAAAAATATAAATAATCTTACCTTCTAAAGACATTCATCGTGTAAAATTACAAAACAACAAAATTACAAATTAAAAACAAACAACGTGTAAAATTATTAACCAATCAAATTCATTTATCGTCGCGACCAGTGCGCCGCCAAGCGGCAAAAGGCGGGAACTAATCCATTTCAGTTAAATAATTTAAAAAAAAAGTACATTAACCTTTGTAGTTTTTTGAATAGCCTATATGTTAAACGAAATCTTCAGCTACCTACATGCGAAATTCCATAATGATTGAGTCAGTAGATTTTGCGTGATGCGATAACAAACATCGATTTCGCATTTCATTTTTATAGATATAAGGATTTGCTTTCAACATTCCCCATATACGATCGGGTGGATATCTGGTGGAGGATAAGGTGAAAAGATTTTTTTGGAGATTAAAAAAAAGAAGTTGGTTGTTAGCATTCTGGTCACAATTGGTGGAAGTCTACATTGGTGTAGAGTGGCCCATGTATCAATGGTTCAGTTTGGATTGGGGATATGTGATAATGTAGTACAATTAATTTGGTTACAAAATGATCTTTAGGAATTAGCATAGGATGCTTCTGATCAATATCTAAATCCGAGTGACGTAATCGTCCGCCTACTCTAAGAATTCCTTGGGAATCTATAAAAATGTTAAGCGAAATAAGCCTGCTTTTTCTTGGTAATGGAATATTTTTTATGCAAGCATTGATTTCTGGGGTGAATTCACATCTCTGAATAATCTTGACGATTTGTAATAGAGAGTCTTTTAAGTCTTGGGATGTTAGAAATGAGAGTCTTTGAGTTGGCTGTTTTCTGGTAATATTAATAAATCTTTTACACCAAGCCATGACCCTTAAAAGTTTGGTAAAGGAAGAATATTTTGACAAAAACTCTGGGCATGGTTCTGCTATTGTAGCATGCAGTATAACACTACGCTCTTCTAAACCCATAGAAGGGTCTATAGTGAATGAAGGAATATTTTCAGAACCATCTAATGCCAACCAAACGGGTCCATGCCACCATAATTTTGAATTGATCAAACAGAAAGGCAGAATTCCTCTCGTAGCAAGGTCTGCTGGATTTTGCTTGCCCGATATATATTGCCATGAATGGGCTGCAGTCAGATCTTGAATCTTTGCCACCCGATTGGCCACAAATATCTGCCACTTGCATCCTGGAGTTGTAGGACTCCTTCGTTAGGTTCCAGTCTCCAACTGCCAGGACATCGATGATGTGGAATCTCTCACTGGACACTTGACTTTGCGCTCCACTGGTCTCAGTGACCCACTCCCCGTAGAGAACGGTTCCTGCTGGGAGCACCAAGTTGGACTTCGTCTCTGTCCACTGATGAGACGATCTACCGTCCCACTGGTATACCTTGGAGCCCCCGAGTCCGAGCAGGTAACACTGGCGAAGAGATCCCAGTAAGGTCCAGCGATAGTTCCGAGGATTCTTCAGAGTGTCCAGTAGTTTTGTTCATCGATATTAAAGGGAAGTGCTTGAGTTGTCTGTGATTGAAGTTGCGCCAACATCAAGGCTGCGCAAAGCTCAAGTCTTGGTATGGTTATTTTCTTGATGGGAGCAACTTTTGTTTTTGCTGTCAAAAGAATGGTCTCAATTTGATTATTCTCATAAGTTATTCTTAGATAACAGACAGCAGAATAAGCCAACTCTGATGAATCACAGAATCCATGCATCTGCATATTGGAAATTAATAAATTCCTTTGGAATATACATCTTGGAATACTGACTTGTTGGAAATGCTTCATTTCTCTTTCAAAAGTATTCCACTTTCTTTGAATAGAAGCAGGTATATCTTCATCCCAGCCACATTTCAATTTCCATATTTCTTGGAGGAGAAGTTTTAGCACAACTGTGGTAGGGGAAAGCCAGCCACAGGGGTAATAAATTCTGGCTATAGCCGATACAATTTGTCTCTTTGATTTAATATCAGCTGGACCAGATTTACAAGAAATGTTGAGGGTATCATAACTTGGATCCCATTGGATTCCAAGAACGTTCACGCCTGATTCCTTTCTATTAAATTCCATCACCTCACCTTTTCCTCTCAATAATAAAGGTAAGTCTTCAATTATAGAAGTTTCATTGGATACCCATTTTCTCAGAACGAATCCACCAGAACCCAATACAGCGATCAATTGTTGCACGAGTCCCTTGGCATCTTCCACTGTGGGGCATCCAGTCAGAAGGTCATCCACGTAGAAATCCTCACGAATAATCTTGGATATTCTTGGATTAGAAACCTGTACCTCATGGGCAATCTGATGTAGAGTTCGAATTGCCAAGTAAGGGGCACATGCAAGGCCATAAGTGACTGTCAACAAGTTATACTCCTGCAATTCTAGATCTTTACAATCTCTCCATAGTATGGTTTGATATTTAATATCGTCTGGATGTAATCTAATCTGCCGATACATCTTTTCAATGTCGGCCACTAAAGCAACAGAGTTCGTGCGGAACTTGAGTAGTATGTTGATTATATTATTTTGAAGTTTTGGACCTAAATGAAGGAGATCATTCAATGATATTTGGGTGGTAGTCTTGGTGGATGCATCAAATACCACTCGTAACTTAGTTGGCTGTGCCTTTAGAATACAGTGATGAGGAATGTAATACTTTGGTTCAGTCTGTAGAGAACAACTTGCCTTCATATGACCTAATCTTATATATTCATTCATAAATTGTTTATATTGAACATATATATTTTCATTTTGTTCTAACCTTTTCTCTAGATTAAGAAATCTGCGAATTGCGATGGATTTCGATTGACCCAACTTTTCAGCTGATTCCCTAAATGGAAGCCTTACAATATACCTTCCTGATTCATCCCTGACTACATTTTTTAAATAATGACTTTCACAATCCTTTTCTTCCTTTGTAGGAATTTCTTCTAAAGGAATAGATTCCAATTCCCAGAACCTTTTTATTAAGTCTTCAGATTCTAATTCAGAAGAGAAATGTGCCAAATTTCTGAATGACTGCCGTTCACTCACTGAGGTCGGACCATATACGAGCCAGCCCAATTTTGAATGGATAGCAGATGGCTCCTTTCTTCCTGAATGAGGTTGAATACTATATCTGACCCCAAGATTACATCTATTTCTCTAGATTTAAAATATAAAGGATCAGCCAGGATCAATCCCTTCATATGTGAATAATTTGTTTTCTTGACCGTAAAACTAGGAATATTGTTTGTTAACTTGGTAAGAACCAGTGCTGTAGTCTCATACGATTGATGATCAAAGTGAGAAGAAAACCTGATAAAGACCTCACCTAGGGAAGATTCTACAAGTTGATCTCCCAAACCTCCAACTGCTATACGTTTACGTCTGATGGGTATTCCTAGTTTTGCCGCGCACTTTTCAGTGATAAGGCTTCTTTGACTTCCATTATCCAACAAAGCTCTACAAATTTGATCTTCCCCATTTACATCTTGTATATGAATTATAGCTGTAGATAACAGTACTTGTATAGAACCATTTGCTTAACTCAAACAGCAGGATGTGCTTGTTGAAGGTACATTCGATGGTTGTACTGATTTGGGAGAGGCAAACTGGACACTAGATGATTCCCTTTGTCTTGGAGGACTTGAAACCACATGCAACAAGGAATGATGGTTTTTATTGCAATGGAAACAACGATTTGTGATTTTACAATTATCAACTGAATGATTGCCACGTAAACAATTGGAACAACGTTGGTTCTGTTTTACATAACCTATTCTATTTTGAATTGACATTTGTCTGAATTCATTACATTGATTCAGTTTATGCTTCAATTTACATAGTAGACAATTTTTGAAACTCACATTGATGTTGTATGTATTTACCCTTTTATTCAAATATTCCTTTGAGGTGGTGTCCTTCATTGTATTCATTAAAGATTGAGCTTGTTTTTCCAAAAAGGAAATAAACCTTTGAAATGAGGGCAATTCTTGATTATCATAAGACAATTCCCATTGTTGTCTGATTGGAGTATCTAGCTTCTTTTGTAAAAAATGTATTAACATAACATCTACCATTTCATTTCTTTCCAAACCTATTGTCTCTAAATTTCTAAGAGATTCGTTGCAAATATCCAACAACTCATACATAGCCTTCGAGGTAGAGATCTTATATAATTTGATTTTGAATATTTTATCTAATTGAGAGAATATTATCTCTCTTTTATTATCATATCTCTCTACCAAAGTTTTCCAAGCTTGATGATAATTATTTTCAGTGATCGGGAAACCCTTTATTATACGAGCTGCATCACCTTTTAATGAAGAATGCAAATATTGCAATTTTTGAATATCTGAAAGAGTCGTATTTTTATCTATGGTAACCAAAAATAGGTCCTTAAAACTCAACCACTGAGACATCTCACCGGAAAATACAGGCAAATTAAATTTGGGTAATTTAATACTTTGCTCCAATTTGACTGGTTGAGAAACGTTCTCTACCTCCAAGATTTCCTCAATTTGAAATACAAAAATTTTCATAACGATTCTTTACACCTATATATTCTTTAAATAGGGTTTCACTTGTTTCCAAAGTATTCAATCTCACTATTTGATAATATGTTTCTTTAAGGTTTTTAAATAATTCCGTAATATTTGCATGATAAAGTTTTAATCTACGTATATTTTTCTGTTGACAAATTTCGTCAAACTGACTCGCATATGTATTGAATTCTTCAATATAAATTTTGAAAATAGGTATATCAGAATTAGCCTTTTTAGACATGATTTAGATTACATTTTTCTGCCGACACAAGATAATTCAATTTTCACTTACCAAATTATCCGTGGATCCGGCTCGAGGGACCAGAAAGATGTTCGATTTTAGATTTAGATTTGAGTTAATGAATGAATGAATAAAAGTTTGCAAAGAATAGAATAGGTTTTATTGCCACGAATTTGATTACAACAATGCCAATGGTAGCAGATTAAAAAATGTCAACAAAACACCAACAGTGCCAAATAACAAAAATAAACTTCACAGATTAAAATGAAATAAATAAATTAATGAAAACAAAATGAATTTAAAAAATGCAAATAAATGAATTAATGAATATTTACATTTGAATCCAACACCTGGTATAGTTCCTTTGAGGGATTTATTTCATTTATCTTATCAGCCATTATGGCCAACTTGCTTATATCCTCGTCTCTTACTATTAAGATGTTTTTGATTGAGACTGGCAATTTGTCCAGCCATAAGGTTTTAATTAAATTTTCAGGAACATCTGGGGTAGCGAGGGATCTTAATTTTTGTAGTAATTGGCTTGGCTTCATGTCTCCTAGGTCAATACCGGAAATAAGTTGTTTTATTCTCTGACCTTCACTTTGTCTGAACGATTCTAGCAGCCGCAACTTAGAGTCAGAGTATTTGGTGTCGCTTCTGCTATTTATTATATCCCAAATACTTTCCATGTATTTCGGTTCTAGCTGGGAGATCAAATAATTGAACTTCGTTTCTTCCTGAACAAGGCCATTTATTTTAAACTGAGCTTCAACCTGATGAAACCATAATTCGGGCTTTTCAACCCAGAAAGGTGGGATCTTAATGCTGACTTTGCATAATTCTGTAGCAATTTCGCTAGGCTTATTTTCTGATTCCATTTTTTTGTTAAAATAATATTTTAATAAAGAAAATCGAATTAAAGTAATAGGCAAAAATTTAAAAATATTAGACAAAATATCTAAAGGTAATATTAAAAGAAAAATTAGCAATAATATAAATGGGTAATATGTAAAATAAAATCTGGATCTTGAACAGGAATCGCTAATTCAAAGTTGTTCTTTTTTTAGGCTTGGCTTACCTTCGTATTTTGGCTTTATTTGGATCACGTCCGGCTCACCAATATATGTGTGGGCATTTCTTGAGGCTCAATTATTACAACTTTGAATAATTAAACAATTTATTTTTCTTCACACATATTAATTCAATATCTTATATTTAAAAAATGTCTTTAATATACAAAGTTTGTTTACAATTCGAAGGCAACAATATTATTGATGATGATAACAAATATTTTTTACAAAAAGATTATAATTTCTAAACTATCAATTATAACCAAAAATAAAATATACAAAATGAATTTACATTTTTTAGAATAATTATTGAGAATGAGTGGTGTCCCTACACATCTATCAGTTTTTATCAATATCAAAAATATTCAAAAACTTCAGGTTGACACAGCAATTTTGGGGGGAAACGGCGGAAAATAAGGAAGGGTGAGAGGAGGATATATATAGCCGAGCATCTGGCTTTAAGAAGACACCAGTAGGAACATAGCCTCTGAGGATGATGCCTGCTACCAGTCTGATCCATCTGTATATGCTGTCAAATAATTTCTCTGATCGTATAAACCAATTGTGTCAAGTCCTTTCTTTTTGAATATGTTTTTGTTCTCTTTTTTATTGCAGGGTTCATTCAGGTTAAGATTGATGAGTACATTTGATGGCAATGGGGTAGGAAATATTGGTTCTTATTGAATTGGAAAGTCCTTGTGTTTCATATTTATATATATATATGCCCTTTCTAATATTGTTGTCGTACTGAAGTGTTGAAGATCTTTTGAGTCTTTCTTTTTGTGTCCATTTTAAATAGGTTCTATGGGATATTTGTTTTTTTTTTTTTTACTTATTAAGCTATTGGTGAATTTTATTGTTTTTAATTGTCTTCTCTTTTTGCGTAGGTCTAGACCACATTCTCTCTGAATATTTTCATTGTTGGTGGATGAAACAGCACCAGTGATTATTTTGGCCGCTTTTGCTTGAACACTGTCTAGTCTTCCTTTTAGTGATGAACTTGAATAGTGCTAAGATTTTGCTAGGTTCGCCTCTGAGTGATGTAGAGCCTTTTGAACTTGGCGTGTTGGCTCTAAGTTGAGGAAGCTTGGCTGAACTTCAAGTTGTGAGAATAAGTGTGTGGGAGGTTCATCTCCGTTGTAGCTGATCACTTCTTCTGAATCACGGTTTGAAAGTTGATCAAGGCAGAAGGTGAGGACTTGAAGAGATGCAGCTACAGTTGATCTGTTGTTGAGTCTTGAGGAACTTGGCTGTGGGTTTGTCAAAATATTCAGGTCTTCTTGTTTTCTTCATACTTTAGTAGATATGAGAATTGTAGTTCAAGAGAATATTTACCCTTTTATAATATGACTCTTATAATTTTTTCATAATAAATTTATTAAATAAAAAAAAAAAAAAAAAGGCTTGCACAATTTAAGCCTTATCATGATTCTATTATCTATCTTCAGACAACTCTCAACTCACTAAAAGCTATATATACATACTAGCCGAATGGCCCGGGCAACGCCCGGGTTTTACCCGACTGGACCCGGCTTCGCCTGGGTAGTGTTCGAGCCTGGTTTACTCATGAATGAATAGAGGCCCCAACTGTTTGTAAACTCAATGTAATGAATTTTCTTTCAGCAAAATGGAGATAAATTGCAAACAGCAATATCGAAAATGCTTGTAAAAAAATCTGAAATATAGGATCCATTTCACAAACACATCTAATGAATAGAGTGCTGTTTGGAGGAGTGGTCTAAAATGTTAATTTTAAAAAACCATGACCCGGGATCATCGAATGCAGAATCAGGCACTTTGTTCTGAAAAAAAAAAAAATTGCCTCAATGGCTCCTGATTCTTGAAAAAGTCCAACCCCTCCAGTGAGTGCAAGTAACCAAACTGGGCTTTTATTCTTAAAAATTAAAAAAAAATCTAATGATTAGTGTGAATAAAGGAAAATGGTCGGCACAACCTGAAAATTTCACTTTGTCCACTTCACTCTCGGCTGTCCAATAAGAAACAGCCATAGCAAACATTTTAAAGGGCACCTAATCCGGCATTTACATATCTAAATAGTTAAGCAACTTTTATAAATGTAATATATTTCTGCAATATTGAAATACCTGGACTTGGAAGAATTTTGTATTAGTTATTGTTGCAGTTTTAGAAAAGTGTGGGAAATTGGATATTTTAACAAAAGAATATAATTTTTAAAATGGTATATAAAATAAAAAGGAAATTTGCATAATTTTCTAATAGTCAAGGGCAATTTTAAAAATACCAAAAAAGCAAGACCAAATAAAAATAAACGAATTATGTGTGATGTTTCAGTAACAGCATTGTTACCTTATT
Source organism: Cordylochernes scorpioides (assembly GCA_030710605.1). Taxonomy (NCBI): domain Eukaryota; kingdom Metazoa; phylum Arthropoda; class Arachnida; order Pseudoscorpiones; family Chernetidae; genus Cordylochernes; species Cordylochernes scorpioides. The sequence goes on along the minus strand of CP092885.1, from coordinate 39,704,186 downwards.
ATGACAAAATTACTGAATGTATTCAGTACTTTTGTCTGAAGATGGTAACAATGCTGTTACTGAAACCACACACATAATTTATTTATTTGGATTAGGTCTTGATTCCTTGTGATTCTTATCTATATTTCAAAATATACCTCAATTATATTTTTGCCTAAAAAGGAATATATATAATGCCAAGACCTTAAATAAAAGTAAAATGTCAAATGAGTTATTAATTAACCCTATATGGATCCGCGTTATGGGTCAATAACATGTGAAAATAAGGCCAACAATTGAAATATCATTTTTAAAAAATCAAATTTTGAACGCTAGCTTCATACAGGGCACATATTTTGCTACCAGCTACATGCGTTCTATTTTACTATGGTGTGATTTCCACATGATGGATCTACATTATAATCTCTCCAGAGCTTAAGGTAGCAAACAGTACTTTCACAATACATAAATATCAATGCCAAAAGCCAGAGTTATGATATCATGTTGCAGTGTAATGTTGACCTGCAGGATGGGAAAAAAGCAATATTATTTCCAAAGACTTTAATTTGAAAAGTATTATGAAACGTTAAATATATATATATTATCTTTACTTTTAAAAGCATGAAAAAAGCTATCTTGATTTGAATAAATTTAGTCTAGAAACAAACATCATGTAAAATTATGCACCAATTGATTGCTGATTGTATATTTCTTTATTTAAATATGAGTATATTTGCATCTATATATCTAAATACATTTATTCAAAAATATGGTATTACCCTATAGATATATATGAGCAGTTATTTATTGTGAAGCAGATAAATATAAACCCTAACTAAACAAATGACAGCAAAAATAATTTGAGCCTACCCTTAAAAAAGCAGTTACTGAAAATGCATAGCTGCTGCTTACAATATAAATGCTATTAGAGCATAAACATATTACATGGAACAAACATATAGTAAAATATACGTAGCAAGTTATATAGAAAAACATACTTTTTTTCAATAAATATACTTTTTACAACTTCAATAAAATTTATACTTACTCTAAATATAAGAAAAAAAAAATAGAATACTGTCTCAATTTGTCTTAAAATAGGAATATTCCTTATGAGAATCAAATAGTAAACCTTATCTTTTAAAATGTAGATCGTTATATTTACACTAACTAAAATTAAACGAAGCAAAAAAGATATGAATAAGCTGCGAAATAAATAATATTTCCAAATAATTTAATTTGAAAAAATATTACTAAATAAATAAATAAAATCTTAACTTCTAAAAAGGAAAAAAAGGTTATTCGAAATACAATTTTTGCAATTTTAGCCTAAATGCTTAACCAAAACCTCAGCTAACTACGCACGATATTTCACAATACAGTTTTAATTAACCCAGGTTCCGGGGACGTATGAATTTGATAACGATCGATTAATATTATCTCCAAAGAGTTTAAAAATATATAAATAATCTTACCTTTTAAAGACATTTTCATCGTGTAAAATTACAAAACAACAAAATTACAAATTAAAAACAAACAACGTGTAAAATTATTAACCAATCAAATTCATTTATCGTCGCGACCAGTGCGCCGCCAAGCGGCAAAAGGCGGGAACTAATCCATTTCAGTTAAATAATTTTTTAAAAAAGTACATTAACCTTTGTAGTTTTTTGAATAGCCTATATGTTAAACGAAATCTTCAGCTACCTACATGCGAAATTCCATAATGATTGAGTCAGTAGATTTTGCGTGATGCGATAACAAACATCGATTTCGCATTTCATTTTTATAGATATAAGGATTTATTTGGATTAGGTCTTGCTTCCTTGTGATTCTTATCTATATTTCAAAATATACCTCAATTATATTTTTGCCTAAAAAGGAATATATATAATGCCAAGACCTTAAATAAAAGTAAAATGTCAAATGAGTTATTAATTAACCCTATATGGATCCGCGTTATGGGTCAATAACATGTGAAAATAAGGCCAACAATTGAAATATCATTTTTAAAAAATCAAATTTTGAACGCTAGCTTCACACAGGGCACATATTTTGCTACCAGCTACATGCGTTCTATTTTACTATGGTGTGATTTCCACATGATGGATCTACATTATAATCTCTCCAGAGCTTAAGGTAGCAAACAGTACTTTCACAATACATAAATATCAATGCCAAAAGCCAGAGTTATGATAGCATGTTGCAGTGTAATGTTGACCTGCAGGATGGAAAAAAAGCAATATTATTTCCAAAGACTTTAATTTGAAAAGTATTATGAAACATTAAATATATATATATTATCTTTACTTTTAAAAGCATGAAAAAAGCTATCTTGATTTGAATAAATTTAGTCTAGAAACAAACATCATGTAAAATTATGCACCAATCGATTGCTGATTGTATATTTCTTTATTTAAATATGAGTATATTTGCATCTATATATCTAAATACATTTATTCAAAAATATGGTATTACCCTATAGATATATATGAGCAGTTATTTATTGTGAAGCAGATAAATATAAACCCTAACTAAACAAATGACAGCAAAAATAATTTGAGCCTACCCTTAAAAAAGCAGTTACTGAAAATGCATAGCTGCTGCTTACAATATAAATGCTATTAGAGCATAAGCATATTACATGGAACAAACATATAGTAAAATATACGTAGCAAGTTATATAGAAAAACATACTTTTTTTCAATAAATATACTTTTTACAACTTCAATAAAATTTATACTTACTCTAAATATAAGAAAAAAAAATAGAATACTGTCTCAATTTGTCTTAAAATGTAGATCGTTATATTTACACTAACTAAAATTAAACGAAGCAAAAAAGATATGAATAAGCTGCGAAATAAATAATATTTCCAATTAATTTAATTTGAAAAAATATTACTAAATAAATAAATAAAATCTTAACTTCTAAAAAGGAAAAAAAAAAAGGTTATTCGAAATACAATTTTTGCACTTTTAGCCTAAATGCTAAACCAAAACCTCAGCTAACTACGCGCGATATTTCACAATACAGTTTTAATTAACCCAGGTTCCGGGGACGTATAAATTTGATAACGATCGATTAATATTATCTCCAAAGAGTTTAAAAATATATAAATAATCTTACCTTTTTAAGACATTCATCGTGTAAAATTACAAAACAACAAAATTACAAATTAAAAACAAACAACGTGTAAAATTATTAACCAATCAAATTCATTTATCGTCGCGACCAGTGCGCCGCCAAGCGGCAAAAGGCGGGAACTAATCCATTTCAGTTAAATAATTTTTTAAAAAAGTACATTAACCTTTGTAGTTTTTTGAATAGCCTATATGTTAAACGAAATCTTCAGCTACCTACATGCGAAATTCCATAATGATTGAGTCAGTAGATTTTGCGTGATGCGATAACAAACATCGATTTCGCATTTCATTTTTATAGATATAAAGGAAGGATAAAGTATACAAAACTTTCCTATAACAATTATATTTACATACATTCAACTTTTCTTAACTAATATATTTACATATTTCCCTCTAACCTTATTAAGATGATCATATACAACAATCAGCCCCATGATCATCATCTTTACACCAATATTTACATATACCTAATAACACAAGTAGTGGTGGGACCCTTCTCTGCTCATCTGAAGTCTTAGAGGATTCCTCACTTCAAAAATAATTTCTCAAGGAAATAATTCAGTCTTATAATTAGGAAGTCGGGGCAAATTGTTCAGTTTGAAATTGTTTACAAGTTCTTTTGTTTCGCTAGCCCTCATTCCACTCATAGCATCCCCATAGTCCTGTCGTCGGCCTCCCATTGGCTGCCTTGAACTCCTTCTTTTCCGACAGTGTCAATTGTAGGAAAGGTTCACCCGATCTGAGAGGAATGTGGCGTTTATTTTGGATCCTTGAAAAGGTTTGCGGACACCTTAATTTGGGGAGTGTATGTGCCTGATTTGATTATACGAGGGTGAGTCAATAAGTTTTAGGAAAGTGTCCACAAAAAAAAAAAAAAAGAAGGGGGGAACTTACTTTTTAGAAAAAAAAATCTACAAAAATCACTGTCCTTTTCAATGCATATATTCCATTTTTTAACTAGCTTGTCAAATTCGTCAAGAATCTTTGTCCACATAGAGCAGCTTTAAGATGTGTAAAAAGATAAAAGTCACAAGGAGCAAGTTCGGACTATAGGGAGGATGTACAAATACTTCCCAACAAAGTTTTCTTAAAGTTTCCATAGTGTGTTTGGCGGTGTGTGGAGAGCGTTGCCATGGTGGGAAAAGACACCATGTTTAACCGTTCCTGATCTTTTCTGACGAATAGCTTCACAAACTGGACCCATAAACAGATTAGATTAGTATTCTGAATTTATTGAACTTTTTTTTTCAAATAATCAATGTATATTACATATGCATACAATGTATCTTTGTGACATACATTTAAAAAACTTTGTAAATGATCCAATATGTTCTTTGACAGAATTTGAAAAAATTATAAAATCGTCAAAATAATGTGCTATAAAATTTAAGATTGTTAGATTTAGTTGATTGCACACTCATAAGTTTGTGGTGAAACCTTCAGACCATATGGAAGTCAAGCAAACTAATATTGACTATCTGAAGTGATAAAGGATAACAATTTTCTGAGTAAAATATATCAGGCCTCTCCAGGGAAAAGTATTTTTTAAAAAACATGTTTATTCTCTAGCTTTCAATATCTAATAAGAGGACAAATACATAAATATAGGCCTCGAGGACATAACTAAGGAAGCAAGGAATACATATTAAGCTGTAGTTATCATTAAGAGATGTCTATCTGGTTCCCACCACTGCTATTCAGAGGCGATTTCTGTATTTGAATGCAACGAAATTGAAATCAACAAAATTATTCTCAATTAACATCCGCTAATAAATGTCAATCAAAGATATGTTTATCATGTAATAATAACAAATATTAAAAAAAAAAAAAAAAAAACACATAAATAAAACCAAAAGAGACAAAAAAGAAAACGAAATACAAATATATATATATACATTTGCTTTCAACATTCCCCATATACGATCGGGTGGATATCTGGTGGAGGATAAGGTGAAAAGATTGTTTTGGAGATAAAAAAAAAAAAAAAGAAGTTGGTTGTTAGCATTCTGGTCACAATTGGTGGAAGTCTCTACATTGGGGTTGTTGAGTGGCCCATGTATCAATGATTCAGTTTGGATTGGGGTGGTATCTTGTTGTACCATTTGCATGGTAGTCCCAGTTTTAAAATTATGAAGGGCAACGGAAATTACCTCCAATCTTGTTGCTTTGGGAAGCGACATGGACTGGAGTATCGGATGACAGGGTTGATGTCACCAGGTGTCACCTTCTGGCTGTGACCTTGGTAGGAAGGTGGGGAGAGATGCCCTCGGCTGATGCCTCCTAGTTTGCTGGTAAAACACTTTGTTTCTGTGAGATGATTGTGAGTGCGGACACTGGGCATTCCTGTGGTTTTCCTGACAAAAATAGCATGGTGACAAGAGTTGTCATGGTGCACTTGAATCTGCATGGCGAAGGCAGTCTAGGGGTGCTGAAAAAAGGTGGCAGCGTGTTATAGGATCGGCTCGGTTGTTGCCTGGCCAATGTAATTTAGCAATCATACTTTAAAGGGGTGGTTTCTGGTGTTGGGAACACTGATTCTGTGTTACACTCGATCCTTTTATTCTGTCTATCAGATCTTGCCAGTCTCTCAACGTGCTTGGTGACATGGTTCACACCAAACATTGGTCAACTGGGGAAACCTTCAGTCAGGGATTCTATAATGATGTCAGTGGGCAGGTTCACATGAAGGCCCATTGGGGTTTTATCCCTATAATAATCTTGCAGGGTTGTTTAAGGAGTTGGCTTTAAAGCAAAAAATTTGGCAAAGATACCTTCATTGTGCTGGGGTACAAGTCTATGAATAAGACTTGTCTGGCCTTATTAGCTAGGTCAAGTTGGTGAAAAATAGTAAGAAGCTCACCTGAGAGTTGTGTCAGCAGTTTTTGGAGGCACTCCATCCCTGTTGTAAAGGTGAAGAGATTCCTGATCTCTCTTTTTGCTGGGAATTCCCGACCACTCTTTTGTCCTCAGGGAGTTCATAATATATACCCTGCTATAAAAAACATAACCTGCAAATATTCTGCACACACTTTGGTTAATTCATCTAATCTTCTCTAAAGTTGTGGGGCTCTGGAGTAAATGGAAACTATGTAAATTTTGCATTCTGCTTATATTTGTTGCCATATCTGTATTTTTATCAAATTTGAATCCATGAAATTCTTGTAGTAATTTGCATTTTAATTGCTCATCTTCTCTTTGATAAATGGCTACTAGTTTTTCATACATTTATTTTGAAGTTTTGCAATTTAGAATATGTGTTAAAACATTCTTTTCAATGGTTAACATTATATATTTTTGTGCTTTGGCATCTTTTAGGCTCCATTTATCTTTTCCAGATTCATCTTTCAAGTCTTCAAACAACAATTTTCCATTTACAATATCTAGAAGGCCATTTGCTTTGAAAATAATTGTTATCTGAAAATTCCATAAATAAAAGTTTTCAGGACTTTTAAGTCTCTCAATATTTGCGATATCTTTGTTGACAGCCATTTTTGTTTTTATTTATATTTTATCCTATATTTTATATATATTTTACCGCGATTCAAAACCACGCTCTGCTACCATGTTGGGAATCTTTTATGGTTTAAACGATGAAACAACAAATAATAAGTTTACTAACAGCTGAAATGGTTTTAAAAATTAGGCAATTTTACCTTTTAAGAAAGAGTATTTTAAATTTATTATTTTCAAAGAGAGAGAGGAAAAAAAAAACATTTAACAATTTGACTTAGTAATTATATAAACAAAAATATCACTCTTTCTCTCTTCTTTTTATATTACAGTGTTGTCAGTCTAAAAGTATTTTAAGATCATTGATATATTATTTTAAAACATTTTCCTTCTTTTTTTCCAACACTGAACAGGTGTTGTTTGGCTACTGCAAGGTGGTTCAGCTGTTTATTCAAAGGATAGAAGAAATTCACAAATCCTGGATTTGTTACAACAGTCTTTGTGTTTTTCGCTATCCTGTTCCTGACAATTCCCTGTTTGCGAAATATTAGTTTTGCCTCTACCCTACATATTTCAAGGTCTATCATTGTTCTTTTCTTTAATCCAGCCTGAACTCTTCAACTTGTTGAAATAATAAACTTTGTTGTAATAGACAGGGATTATGCTTTGATCATTACACGGGGGTTTGTAAAAAAAAGAAAATACTGCCGACTGCAAGCTAATTTCTCTTTCAATTGCTTATGCGGTATATTAACTTGACCTGGTTTGACACGCTATTCCATTGAAGTCCTTCTAACATTATGGAATTGGATGCTCAAATCTGAAATTTGGTTGAGATACTAGGAATGGCTATCGCAGTGGTTTATCTTGGTAGGGCTGAAGTGAACAAGTCTAGACACATCTGAGTAGGTGCAGGTTAGCACAACTATATCGTGGGTAGATTAGCTTGGCATGCCAATTAGTCATCTTGGTCAAAAATAGGTTTTGAGTGGATCAGGCCTTACAAATGGATAAATAGTAGAACACATCTGTGTTTTACACTGATACATCTTTGTTAAGTGGCTTCACTTCTAACCACAGTGACCCACTCTTCACTTGGTTCATGTCACATGGTCTCACGCTCAGCGGCATCCAACGGATGGGAACCATCCCAATCTGGGTAATTATAAGTCAACCTTTGCCTCAAATGATCATCATAATTATTATAAATAAAATATTGTTCCATTCTTTCTATATACGTGTCCCAATCTTCATCGTTTGCGTTAAATGTGTCGAACATGTCGCCACCTTTGAAAATAGTAATAAAGGTTTTACGTTTACAAATTTTAATTATTTACCTTTATTCCTCATTGCCAGTTTACTATCCTGTGGCCCGAGTTATTGAAGTATGAAATACCTGGATAAGGAGAAGCTTCAAAGAGTCAAAATATATCTTACCTTTCTATATAACAATTGTTGAATGTAATTTCTTGATGTTGGCATGGTTCTGGGGTCGATTTAGCAGTAGGTGTGTCCTTTTTTTTTCGAAAAATATTCGATATAACCTTTACTACGAAGTCTCCCTACAACACCACAACCTTGTGTGAAGGTTAGTGAGTTCAGGATAGTAGATGAACTTGCCTTCAATGTCCGCTCTGGGTAGGTTCCTCCTCGTCCTTCTTTGCACTGTTCTCCTCTTGTTGATCCACACGGTCCCGGAGCCAACTTGCCGCGTCTGTCATCCCCGCCGTTCTCTCTCACTGTCTCCCCATTAGAATGTCGTCCTGGCGCTTGTCTCCCCCCACACACACGTGGGCCATCCTCCAGCAGCTGGAATCCATCCATCCAACCCTGGGATCTCTGCCTCTCTGATATCTTGTCATACAGTGAGGAAAGAATTACCCATATTACACTGCCCCCCTTTCCATTAATTCTTTTTGTCCCGAAAAGGACTGATTTCCCCAGCAGCGCTGATCAATGGCTCTTTGAACAGTATTGGAAATATTAACGAATGACTCGTTAAAGCAGAGTGCCAATTGATTTATTGGTTATACAAGTTTAGAGAAAATCAAAAGAGGGATAGAATGACAGTTGTAATCAGCCAGCAGCAGGCAGGAAGGGAGGAGGGGTAAGTAGTGACGTCACACATGGTATCAGGTGGCGCCGCCGCAGTGTACATGTGCCAAAGGTCGACTTGGGATGAAACAGCGACTCTATAAATTTCACATTTCTAACAAACAGGACTAGTATGTTGAAATGAACAACCTTTGGTTTAAAGCGGGATGAGCGTTGTATCCTAAATACGACATCGTTTAACTTTTTCACAATTCGAAATGGGCCTTCCCAGGATTTTTGTAGCTTAGGCGAGAGTCCTTTCTTCCTTTTCGGGTTGTACAACCAGACTAGTCCTCCCTCTTGAAGTTCGTTCCCGCACGCGTGGCTGTCATACCTCACTTTTATTGCTTCACTTGCAATCTCTAATTTCTCTCTGGCCCATCGATGCACTTTTTCAAGTCTTGAATGGAGTCGGTCAACAAATTCTTTCGAGCCTTCCCCCCTACTATTGGGGCGTCCAAAGATCAGATCACAGGGAAGTTTAATTCCCTTCCAAAGAGCATCTTGGCCGGCGAGTAACCCGTGGTTTCATGGACTGAGGATCGGTAGGTCATCAGAAGAATAGGCAGTTGACTGTCCCAGTCTCTTTGGTTCTGGGCGATGAAGAGACTAAGTTGACTTGCTAAGGTTCTATTAAATCTTTCTACCATGCCGTCAGACTGGGGGTGTAAGGGAGTGGTCCTTGTTTTATGGCTTCCGAGAAGTTTACACATTTGGGCAAAAAGTTTTGACTCAAAATTTCTCCCTTGGTCAGTGTGGATCTGCATGGGGACACCGAACCTACTGAAGAACTGGCTGATTAAGGTTTCAGCGACTGTTTCAGCTTCTTGATCAGCAAGCGGAAATGCTTCCGGCCATTTGTTGAAATAATCCATTGCAACTAGGATATAGCGGTTCCCCTTGTCACTTCGCGGCAATGGTCCCATGATGTCGATAGCGATCCTCTCGAACGGGGCTCCCACGTTTAAGTCTTGAGTTTGGTTCTCAATCTCGTCTTTGGTCCTTTTCTGGACGCACATTCAGTACACTGCCGTACCCATTTTTCAACAATGGCACGGCATCCATCCCAGTAAAAGCGTTCTTTCACTTTTCCAAATGTCTTTGCAATCCCAACATGTCCTTGTGTGTTCTGATATTCAAAGAGCCACGTTTCTACCTGTCTCACCCACATATGTGGCAGCACATTGTGAGCATGAGACAGAGTAGACCGCGCTGGTACTATGGAGGAGATTAGGGGGCGAGTCTGATCTGGTTATGGGATGTCTGAGGTGTGTGGATAAATTTTGGGTATTGCTGAAATATGTGTGGATGCCATATGTTTTAAGGAATATTGAGATGTTAACTGTGTGGGAGGAAAAGGGTAAAACACATGTCGATCTGTAGACTGTTGGAGGGTTAGGGGGACTAAGCTTGTAAGTGTGTCTATTAATAAAAGGGAGTGGGAAATCTGCTAAGGTGAGATTCAAGATTATATTTTCTTTTTCTATAGATTTAAAGATGGGGAGGGAACAATGGGTGTGGATGCGTTTAGTCAGGGTCTTTACAAGGTTAATTTTGTGTGCAATTGGACAGAAAGAACTGAAGTGGGTGTAACTAGGGTGACTGTTTTTCTTGTAGTAGACTGTAGTGTGGAAGGCATTAGGGGTACGTAAAATTAAGATGTCTAAAAAGGGGATGGCCTGACTGTGTTCTTTTTCTATGGTAAAGGATAGATCGGGATGGTAACTGTTTAGATCACTTTGAATGAGGTTTTCCTGACTGTTTTTGCATATGTAGAAAATGTCATCGACATATCTGCGCCATAAGAGTATATCAGATAAATGCTTTTGGTTGATCCAAATGTCAAGTCTGGTCATAACGATTTCTGCGGCTATTGTTGAAAGAGGACTTCCCATCGGGGAGCCTCTGATTTGTCTATAGAATTGATGATGTAGGTGAACGTGCCCATAATAAGGCAAATATTGGCCAGATTTGTTATTTTGGAAACCATTTGGGGAACGATATTAATGGCATCTAGGAATTGGTGTAAACTGTCTCTTATAAGTGAGTGGAGGAGGCTGAGGTATAGAGAGGTGGCATCGTATGAGCACATAGTGTAATGGGGAGGAGGTTTTAGTTTGGTTATTTCTTGTATGAAAGCATTGGTGTTGGATATGGTATAACTCTGCTTATAGTTGTTCAAAAGGGGGGAAAGATGGCTTGAAAGAAACTTAGCTAGGGGGAAAGCTGGGGAGAGGCGGTAGGCTATAATGGGTCGTAGTGGCACTGAGGGTTTGTGGATCTTGGGTAGACCATATATGTAGGCATTACTAGAATGGTTGTCAAGAAGGACTTGTATTCTTCAAGGGATAGGTAGCCGGACTTTTTTAACCTGCTAAGGGATTTCTTGAATTCCTCATACGCTTTAGTGCTATCTTGGGCAGAGATGGGGGTAAAGGTTGACCTGTCTTGTAAGATGTCTAATATTTTTGAGTGATAGGCTGAACGGTCCAATACAACAGTATTTGTCCCTTTGTCAGACCTGCAGATAACTATTTCCTGCGAGTTTTTGGAGAGTTCTTGATTAACTATGGGTGTTGGGGGGTGAAATGGAAGGCTTTTGGAGAGCGAGGGCCGCTGCGTTTCTGATACTGCATTTCTCTTGGTGGTTATGGTATTTGATGGTGGTCTCTATGCCACTGATGATTTTTGGGAAATCTGTTTTATTAGGGATCCTGAATTTAAGACCCTTGGATACCAGCTCGTTTTCGGATGGGGTGAGGGTTCTGCTGGATGAGTTTATTACGTTTCTGGTTTGACCGGCTCAAGAGGGAAGTTATATTTATGGGACCAGAACACAAGTTTTTTCTCTTGTCTGCTGAGGATCAATTGTTCTTGTGACATAATGTCAGCTGTGGTTTGAACTATAAACTCTGCCAGTTTGGATTCTTCCATGTATCAGGAGGTCAGGTATATTAGGCCCTTGATAGATTTAGTAAGAAATCTGATGTTTGACAGGCATCCTTTGGTTCTGGTTCGGAGTAATTGCTGTTGGGTTCTTTCAATTAGTTTGAAGGAAAAGGGATTTCCCACAGGATCTTTAATTCTTAAAGAAGGAGGGATGAAGCCTGCATTTTCGCAACGGCGGTTGAACTGAAGATGACATCTCCACCTGGACAACTGGAGGGATTTCTTATGTATGAGCCACTTGTATCTTTCGATGTCTCCACTGGAAAGATCCATGTTCAAAAAACATATAAGCCGTGGATATGGATAAGCGATAGAACTCTTCCTGTTTAGGTAATCAAATAAAATTATGCTCAATGTAAAAAACAGGACCTGAAAGCCTCCTACAGTATACAATAAATTAATTTCATGTTTTATTTACCTGAATTAATTACCTATAAAAATGGGTCATGCGAAAAAAAAAAATCAGGAATTAAAAAGGGATCACCTGATTTGAACGCAGGTTTCTTTTATTGTAGCTAGTCTGTTGTCTGGTAACCCTTGTTGATCTTCTTAGGAGGAGGGCATCACTAATGGACATGTCAGCTCCTCTTCTCTGTCGTTGCCTTCTGGTTGCCTGTTATTATCTTTCGCAAGATGTGCAGAAATTCTTAGCAACAAATATTTACATGCAAATTTCATATAAGACAATAAATAATAAACAAAAATAATAGCATGTTTTGTAAGCAGACAATTGCAGCCTTGGCGGGGAATTAGAATATCTGCCATGGTCAACTAACAGACTACACTAGATTAGAACAGTCACTATTCCTAAGCCACTCCCTGAAATGTCCAAATCTTACCTTCAAAATGGGATTAGTTTCCTCCACATGGTCCGCTTCGTGTTCTTTCCCATTCTTGACTGCATTTTTCATGACTTCCAACAAGCAAACATTTTATTAGTTTGTGCATCAGACAGAATTTTACAAGTTACACATTTTAAATAGTAGGGTGTTATTGTACCATGAACTTTTTTGTGGCCTAATTGAATTTCAGAATTGTTAGGCTCCACATTGGCGACATTGTAAAGGTGAGAATTCCTGATATATCTTTTTGCTGGGTGTCACGGAGGTAAACCCCGATATGGCTGCACCATGGAGAAAACTTGCCCTGTAATGCTTCAAGAAGTTGAAGAGTCCAGAAATGAACTTTTCTAATTGTACAGCTTTTTCATACCATCCAAATGCATCAATCCACTCATCATATGCTTCTTTTGATGACATATCTAGAGGCTTGGGTGGCTTTAAGAATTGGTCAGCCATTTTTAATTTATCATTTATTGTTACTTTACCGCTTTTGATGCTGCCACCATGTAATGTTAACTTAAGGTCAAACACAAGATCTTAATCAGCTAAACAATTTATTATTACATTACATGCAAGGAGCAATACAAAAACATTAACCGTTTGTTATGTTAAATTATCCATATGATTATTATTGATTTTAGAATAATTACATATTTTCAATATTGACCATCAAGGTCATTAAGGTTACATCTCTTGCACACTGCTGATTGGCTAAAGCACTCTTCATAGACATGCGTCTTTTCCTTTTGGATGCAGGGCAAGCCAGGACAAAGAAGAATGTAGTGTCCTTTGGCACAACCATTGCATTGTACTGCCTTCTTGCAAGCCTTTGCAAGATGTCCAGGTTTAAGAAATTTCAGACAACACCTTTTTTCATAGATCTTTGCTCTTTTAACCTTGAATGGCATAGATTGAGCAGTGATGCAGTCTTTACTTGGTGATTATTTTCACAGAACAAACATCCCATCTCCTTGGCAGAAAATAAACCTGCAGCGGTCGGTATATTTGAATTCTGCTTAAAATTATTTCTAAGTTTCTCTTTTGGGGAAGACCCTTCAAATCCTCTCTTGGCTAGAAGTCTTCTTTCTTCCCCTTCTCTTCTAAGAAAGTCCAATAGATTGTTAAGGCGAGAGCTGGAGTTAGAATCAGAGTTTTTTGATGCATCACAATTATCCAGCGGAGATCTCTGCCAAGCAACCAGCACATCTTCTGGCAAACAAGACTCTATCATTGGGAAAAGCCATGCTGTGTTTTCCTTGGTGTTAACACCCAAAGATTCCAGAGATTTTAGTTGTGTTTCAGTTTGTCGTATAGTTTAGCCACTGACCGCCTTTCATCTGGTGGAGTTTTGACATTTGCCATCATTAATTTGAGCAGTTCCCTTACATATATTTCAACAAGCAAATCTTTCTGTCCATACCTTTGTTTCAAGGCTTGGACCGCTTTGGCATAGTTTTCTGCTGTTTGGGGATAGCTTTCTATGAGCTCTCTGGCTCTAGTGTTTGATTGCATAGACTGCACCAGATAATGAAACTTGTCTGCATCATGCAGCTCAGTATCCTCATGAATCTTTTCAAATTGTGCCCAAAATGGGGAAGCCAATTAATTAGTTCTCCATCAAATTTTCTTATTTCGATCTTAGGAAGTTTATAACTTTTGGCCATTGATGACTCATTTGAGCTTCCCAGTGATTTAACATCACTTTTGTTATCAGAATCAATTAATTCTCTTACCTTTCTTTCCAGGGTGATGAAGGTATCCGAATAATGTTCTGCTTCCTCAATTTCACAATTTATAGTGTCTTCTTCTGCATCAGCCACCATCATATGATCCAACATCTGGTCAAGTTCCTTCAATTTGAAATCACACACACACACGACACTTCTTCCAACCTCCTCAGCTGCAGCTGTAACAGCGGCAACTCCTACGTTCTCCAAGCTTGGAAGCAGATTGGAAGCTGCTTTTGGACCCAGCCCTAGAGCACTTACTACTCTTCCATAGTCTCCTCCTTGATTCTGGGCAGAGTGAGGTTGTGCTCCCAGCGATGCCGCAGCTCCTGCCAAACATATTTTAAAGGCATAAACTTAATTTTGATTGAAAATAAAGGTTGACTACAAAAGAATATTGAGCAGCAATGAAAGGGTTGAACCAAGCAAACAAAGCAAAGCAGGATGTGCAATATGCTATTAGGGTAGAGGCTCAAATTGGACAACTCCCGTTTTAAAAATATAAAACTTTTTTTTCTACACAGTTGGTTTTACAATTTATTTTAGCAGCCCTTTCTTGGTGCACAATAAAATGAAATAAATCAATATAAAAAGAAAAGAAAAAGAAGGAAAAAAAGTTTTTAGCACAGGTAACATTTAAGCTTACAAGTTGACAGTATATATATATATGCAAATAGAGAAGTGTATTCTATTTAAAGCCATTGGAGCCAGCAGCAGGTGGAGGAAAGATGGGCAACCTGATGTCTAGAGAGAGAAAGCTGCTCCATCTCAAGCGGAGTCTCCACCTCCCTGAGCTTGGCTTCCATTCTTTGGGCTTGGCTGGCTTTCTCCGTTGCTCCAGAAAGCCCCCAGGAGAATTTCGGCTTCAGCCGTGCGGCCTTGATCTGCTGCCAGCTGTTGTAGGAGGGCGCGGTGTTGCTCCAGCTGAGCTTGTAGCTCTTGTTGGGTGGCCTGGAGCGACTTGAGTGCTGCGCTGCGAGCAATCTCTGCGTCCTCCACCGGGGGGGGAGTGTTGAGGACAATGGCACTTCCTATATTACAATTCTTATATGTAACATTGTGATTTATCCATGGTCCAGGGGACGATTTGGTGGGAGATGTTTTTTCTTTTTTACTTTGAAAAATCTTCTTCAACGTATTTCCAAGAAATTCTGCAGTTTTTTTGCCGACTACTTTAGCTGCAGCTTTTGCGGCGGATCTGCCGGATTCTGCTGCCAAGGCCTGCTTTGGAGGAGCAAAGGCAAAACAGCCAAAACCACCGCTTCTTCCATTGAAGGGTGGACCGCCTCCTCCTTCTTGATTCTTAAGTGTGGAGGAAGGAGTTTCAAATTTAGGCTGAGGGTCGACCTTTTCATCGTCTCCAGATTGGTTCTCCTCCAGTCTCTTGGCCACCTCTTGTGGAGGTAGGAGGCCAGATGCTGCGCCAGGTCGTGGAAGTTGGTCCTCAGAGCAGCGTGGTACTGGAGCTGCTCGACCCCCACCAGCTGGCCATTGAGCTCCAGGGCCTCTCCGCTCACCTCCAGGAACCTTCGGAACACCTCCCTCAGCTCCTCCACTTGGCCTGAGGGGAACTGGCCCACCTGGGAGTCCTCCAGGAAGGCCTGGCAGTAGGCCAGGGGGCCGGCGTTCACCTTTCTCCAGCTGGGATCTGGTCTCCACCAGGGTCCCGTCCTGCAGAGAGATCCGGTAGTCCACTACCAGTTTATTGCCCAGACTAGGGGTAGCTGATCCCTTGCCCTGCTCCACCACTCTCTTGCGGACTCCTCCATCCCCGGAGAGGTCCTCCCTTTTCCAGATACAATAACAAAACCAAAATTGGCGTTTTTATATATATCAAAATCTTCATCAGTTAGACGGACATTTGCATTCACATCTATTAGCGCCTTCTGAATCGCTGACTTCACACTGAGAAGTCTCTCCAACATGTTCAATAAACTATCCCAGCGCGTTCTGCAGTCGAGAATGAGACACATACTGGTGGAAATGCGATTATCTTGCCGCATGTAGTTCAGTCCAGATAAGAGGTTAGTGGCGGGTCCATGTTACACGCAGGTCGGCCACAAAAATAAAGGGATGCCGCTACTATCTAAGAAGCCACTATTTGCATGTCAACAAAAACTCCATGTATACTGCTGCATACTCTCATTCTAGAGGCTGCCATTTTGGAAAGATCTTGCAGAATAACCCTTCGTTATTAGTGCATGAAAATAATTTCAAATCTCTCAGAAAAAAAAAAAGACCTGAAATGCAGCTATAAACAAGACGTCAAAAGTGTGCTATCCTATCATCTGTTTGATTACCAAAATGCTAGATAATAAAAATATATTTTTGCGCTGGTTTTCATGCACAAACCTGTAATCCCGGGATTTTTCGAGCAGAATCCCGGGATTTCGGGATCATTATTTGGCTCCGGGATTTCGGGAAACGGGATCCCGGGATTGGAGGCCCTAATTGTAGATGCCTATGTTGTCTTGGTGATGCTTTTTCATTTCTTTGAGGAAGGCATACTTCCTAGGCGGAGGTGACAACGTGGAAACTTGAGGGTCTTGTTCCAGTCGAGGTCGGATAGATCTCCTAGGCGGAGGTGACGATGTGGAACCTGGAGGTTCTTGTTCCAGTCGGTGAGGTCCTGCTCCAGCGTTGTCCAAGGTCCAATCAGAATCTTCAGCATATTTGGTATCTGAACCTGTCCTCATCTGATTGACATGCACCTTAAATGTGCCTTTTAGGTTCTTTACTAGATAAACATTGTAACCTAGTAGTCGTATCACTTGGGCCTTGAACCATTTGTGCCTATTTTGTATTACTCTTGTAAACAGCACTTTATCTCCAACTTGAAAATGTCGCCTTCCACACTCATTCCTCCCAAAAGTCCTCTGGATAAATTCAGAGTTCAAGCAATTTACAAATGTTCTAGGCACATAACTTAGGAGACGTTCTACAGGAGGCTTATCTAAAGAGGTAGGGGTATTTCTATAATTAAACAGAACATTTTGTAAAATACAGTCCATATTTGAGTTTGGAGATTCCTCTAACGACTTTTCCAGAGATTTTTTTATTATTCTTACCGAAACTTCAGCAATTCCGTTGGACGAAGGATTATATGCTGGCGAGGTTAAGTGGTATACATTATTTTTCCGTAAGAGCTCCTTAAATTCAAGCGAATTGAAGGGGGGGGCCATTGTCAGACAGTAAGCATTGCGGTAATCCATACCAGGCGAAACACTCCCGTAGAAGCTTAATATTTTCTTGCGAAGTAGTACTTCTAACTGGGAATACTTCAATCCAATTTGAATTTGCATCTACTACCAATAAATAACAATCGCCTGTGAAATAGAAATGGTCAACATGAACTCGCTGCCACGATTGATCAGTCCTGGGCCAAGGTGTGTTCTCAGCAGGAGGAGCTGTCTGATGATATATACGGGGAGAACATTTCTTCACAAACTCTTCAATTTGACTATCCATTTTTGGCCACCAAACCGAAGATCTGGCTAGAGACGATCACCTTGACGTGTTGTAAATGTTTAAATATTAGCTTTTTTTTTAAAACACGTATATTTTCTAGGTGAAATTTCAAACGATTCAGTTTTTTCTGAAGCAATTTTTTAAATTATTCCTTGGGTGAGGACAAGCAAAAAATATCTCGATAGCATTTAATTACAGTATAAATTATTGCCAGCAGAAGGCATGATAGAGATTCCATAAAAATTTAAGCCAGTCATATGTTTAGCCTTTTTTTTTTTTTAAATTTAATTTTGAACCGTTATAAAGTAAAGAAAGGGAACAGTAAGCTATATCCTGATAGCTGGAAGTGTATCTATATCAAAAAGTGTAGTCTTCTTGTTTTTTGAATTGGGTATATGACAAAAAAAAAAAGTCTGGAAATATCTTACTGGTGTGCCCTGTGCTACACAGCAGCTACCATTGGAAAAAATATTGGATGGAGTACAACTCTGGTTTTACAGGATAGCGGCTCATAGAATTGAATCGCTCTTTTCTTATGGAATATTCACACAGGGTATGGAAGTTTCCAGAGGTTTACAGCTATTGGTCTACTAAATTAATGACAGGAATTGAAGTTAGTCTAAAAGCCTATGTGCTGTTTTGTCATGCGTCTTTATGCCATCTGCAAAGGAAAATGCCGCCTTAAAGAACTTAACTCTGGGACTAACACCCGCTGCACATTTCAGGAAGAAGTGGTTGTCCATACAATAGCAATATCTCATTTGCTACCAGTGTACTTTTGTTGAGCTCTCCATGTCGTCATTCTATCGAACCCCAATCCTTTAGGGTGTTTCTTCAATTAGTTATCATTTCTTGACGACATTTAATACTTCATGCGCGATCCCGCCCGACATTCAATAAGTACTATTTATGATCGTGCCACTTCCAGGAGACCATCCCTTGCGTGGCCGAATCAACTTTCACCCGACTTATAACGCCGTCCATATCGCATAATTGAAACTAATATAAAATTTCGAAGGATAATATCTCAATTTCTTAATTCTCCATTAATTTCAATTGGCTCAATGTAAATTTTCTCCATTATATCTTAGTACACTGGCGTGACATGCTTCACTTCTCCTAGTTCTTTGCAAGCTTGATTAATCCCAATGAAAGCCACTTCAGGCGTCAATCCCGTGCTAAACTCGTCGTGCATGACATCAAATTTGAAAAATTATTGAATATTTGCAGTGACAATGAAAATAAACTTTATTGACTATTTAGTCAACATTTACACTCAGCCAAGAGTCAGTAAGAAATATTTACAAGTATCTGGGTTCCGTCAGGAGCCTAGAGCCAGCCTGAGCTCGGATATTCCTCTTTGAATCATGGGATGGTAGTTGCGAGCATGCTCGGCGACAGTGCCGAGAAATTGGGCAAGAATGGCCTTATGTGTAGGTCTAGGTGAGAGAGACTCGAGGAGATACTCCCTACCTGTGAGCCACACGATCGCAAATGTGAGGTCGTTTATATCTAACCCTTTCTTGATTAGGGGCTTTAAGGCCTGATGCCAGTTCAGTTTTTCGAGTAAGTTGCTCATCTGAGCTTCGCATACCTTCTCCAGCACCTGCTGGGTCAACTGGCGAGGCAGTGGAGGCGGAGGTGTCGTCTCTTCCCCGTGGGGAGCGGGCGGCGTCGGCTCAGCGGGCTGAGGTGCAGGCAGTGGGGGTGTTGGAATCACTGCGGCTGGTGTGGTCCTCAACTCAGCCTTAACTCGTCTTAAGATTTTGTAGATGTTGCTGCTTCCTCCAGGCCTCAGGTCTAGGAGTTGATCGATTAGGCCGGCGAGAGCATCGCTCTGCAGAGGTGTCAGCAGGGAGCCATGCCTTTGAGCCTTGGTCCAAAACCTCCTCCCGCCCAAGACCAAGGCCGTCCGTCCTGGCAAAGGACACGCCTTCGACCTCAAGGCCCTCGCTGATAAGGCGCTCGGCCAGGCCTCTGTTGGGTAGTCCCACCAAAAGGTGGCCGTTCATCTTGGAGATCTGTACGACTCCAGCGGTTCCCCTGACCTTTCTATCTATGGCGCTGAGGTAGTGGAATGGCTCCAGTTCGGGGCAGTGCTCGATATACACACACTGTTCTTCATTGGAAGACGCCTGCCGCGCCCTGGCCTCTACGATATGCGCCCTCGTGGTCCTGATCTCCTGTGCCCGCGGCACCCTTCCCGCCGATAAACGCGGTTGGCGATTGGTCCTTGTACCTCCGATGCCGCTGGAGAAATGTGCGGCTGCTGTAGGCGAATCCGTCGGACCGCGGCAGAATTTGCATCCTGGCCGCCGGCGGGCAGATTTGCATAGTTTTGATTTTTGCTCAAAACAATTGAAATTTTGTTCTGCAGATCTTGTTTCGCAGATATTTCTGCACATGGTTGTGCTTGTAATCCGTGCCTTACAGGCTTCTGTTCGGCTTTTGATGGGCTTTCAGCCCGTACCATACTCGGCACACCGCCGGTATCCATACACCCGCGAGAGGCGAAAAACGGCGGAGCTAAAACTAGCGTGGCCGCTCGCTCGGTGTGAGAATACTTAAAACATAAAACTGTCTCTTTTCTTGTTTAAATAGCTGCTTTACCCCCATATACCTGTGTAAATATTACCCTTGGCTCTGCCAATTCTTGAAAATTCTGCCTCTCGCATATCCTGTGAGTCAAAGTTTTTCCTTCCTACAGTAAGCTAACACTACATTTATTCACTGGAGTTATTTGCGTTGAGTGGCTAAAGTCTTGTTCGAAATTTGAATCCCATCCTCATTGCCATTTGATATATTTCTATTATAGGTTGAATATTAATAGTGGAAGTTATTTTATAAGAAATTGCACTTTATATATATTTATTTATTTATTTATGCTTATGAGGTGATACAGCAACGTCTTTACAATAAGAGAGGAGACAAAATGAATCAAATCTAGAAAAAAGAAGTGAGGACTTCTCGGTCATTAAAGTCTGAGAGGCAAGGCCTTCAGCCAGTTCAGGGCTTCCGGGGTGACAGAGTGGAGATTGGAGATTCCTCCATTGAATTTGTACAGCGGGCAGTCATCTAGTATATGGGACATTGATTGTGGGACGTTGCAGGCACAATTTGGATCTTTGGTGTAGCCCCATAACTTCATCAGCTCTGCACACCTTCCCTGTCCTGTCCTAAAGCGGTTTAGAAGCACCCATTCTCGTCGAGGGAGGGAAAAACCTGGGATCTTGACACTTGGGCTTGTGATGAGGTTCTTGTTTGGGATATCGGAGCTGATCCAGGAATTTGTCCATGCTTCTGAGATATTAAAATTTTGGGAGAGAAGTTGGTTTCCTCTGGACCATATCGGATTCCTTGATTTTAGTCTATGTTTTGGGGGAGACTGTAGGATTGGGTTAATTTCGAGGTCGGGTGAATCCAAGAGTTTTTGGTACATTTTCTTGGTGGCTTCCTTTCTGCGTAGCTCAGGCGGAGAGATGTGAGCAAGAACTGGAAGCCAGTCGATTCTTGTAGGTTGGCAAACCCCTGTTATAATTCGTAAGGTAGAATTTAGTTGTGTGTCTATTAGCTTCGTGTGGCAGCTCCCCTCCCATACTGGAGCACAATACTCAGCCGTGGAGAAGATCAATGCCAAGGCAGAAGTACGCAGGGTGTTGGCATCACTGCCCCAGGAAGAGCCGGCCAGCTTATGGAGGATATTGTTACGTGATGATAGTTTCCCCTTTAACTTGGTCAGATGAGTTTTGAAGGTGAGAGTGCGGTCAAGATGAATGCCTAGGTATTTGGGATGTTCGCTATGAGTTATCTGAGAGTTATTGATAAATAGTTTGAGTTTTCTTTCAGCTCTGTGATTGTTAAGATGGAAACAGCAATGTACAGATTTTGCAGGATTAAGCCTCAGAGACCAGTTTTCAAAGTAATTATGTAGAGTTTCAAGATCTTTATTCAGTTGAATTTCCAGTTCCTCGAAAGTCTTTGCTTGGGCTAGAATGGCTGTATCATCTGCGTAAATAGATTTCTTTGAAGTTGTTTGGGGAATATCATGGGTGTACCAGTTATAAAGAAGTGGAGACAAGACTGATCCCTGTGGGAGGCCATTATATATAGTATATTCCTTGCTAGATTTAGAGTTAAGGTATACTGTGAATTTCCTGGGTGAGAGAAGAGAAGACAAAAGATTGAGGGTCTGTTTGCATTTTAGCACT
The DNA here is from genome assembly GCA_030710605.1 of Cordylochernes scorpioides. Lineage (NCBI taxonomy): Eukaryota > Metazoa > Arthropoda > Arachnida > Pseudoscorpiones > Chernetidae > Cordylochernes > Cordylochernes scorpioides. Next base: position 39,682,323 of record CP092885.1, on the reverse strand, counting down.
TTAGCAAGTTTATAAATCAAGCCATCAATCCACACTGTATCATATGCACTCGAAATATTTAGATATCTTTATAGATAAAGGAAAGATACACCATTTTTATGCTACTATAATTATTTTATTCTTTTTACAATTCTTGCACACATGCACATTATATAACAAACATTTTGTTATCTACTAGATGATGATAAAAATGTTTGATTCGTTTCGAATCAAAACAGAGTAAAGTAATAATATTTCACTGATATATTATCTTTAAACAAAACAAATCATTAATAATTTTTTTTTTATTTGTGAGAATTTTTAAATTTGAAATTCTTTTCCTTCCTACATATGGGTTTAATGTGCCCAATTTTGCCGCATTTATGATAAATTTTTTAAAATAACACTTATTTGACGAATAATTATTTTTATTACAATTAGAACATTCAATTTTGAATTGCATGAACAATTCCTTTCTCATTTTGCCTAATCAGCTTTAAATCATTCTTTGTGGCTTCATAAGATAAAGCTATTTCATATAATCTATTTAGGCTTGAATCATCTCCTTCCTGCAATAATCTTTGTTGTAACTTATCAGATTTAACGCCAATTACTAATTTATCTCTAAGCATTTCGTTTAGTGTATTTCCAAATTTACATGCATCTGCTAAATTTCTCAATTCTGCATATATTCGGCAATAGATTCATTTTCTTGCATTCTCTTAAAAAAATTAAATCTAGCAGGAATTATTTTTGGTGTAGGTGCAAGATATTGCTGCAATTTAGCGATAATTTCATCAAAACATTTCTAAGATAGATCTTCTGGCGCAAATAAATCTTCAGTTAATTTATACATTTTTGTACCTAATAACATAAGAAGTATTGGGACGTATTTATTTTCAGGCGTTTCATTCACTATAAATGCAGATTTAGGACATTTCATGAAAATATCGAAACTATCGTCCTCTGAAAATTTCGGAAATGGAACTAAATTTGCGCTCGCCATTTTGAATAAAATTATATAGCCTTTTTAAAATTTAGTTGAACTCACTTTACAGTTTTTATTTTTTATATCCTTGTTGCCATCTGTGGTGTATTTAGGTTGATTAAAAAGTAAAAATAGATTTTATGCCTTATTTATTTAAATGGTTTTTATTATATTACACCGGAGTAGATGCAAAATCCAAAATTATAAGTCAACAACAGAATGATGATAAGTTATATATTATGATATATATATCACAGAATCTGTGGATTTAAAATTATTAGAATATAAATATACCACAGTTTCATATCCAGTGCTGGTGGCGGGTATAGGATCAGAACAACAGCAACTGACATATAGCTGAAACCTCTGCAGCAGGTGGGGCAGGGGTGAAGCTGGTGGTGCTGTAGATTGGCTGGAAGAAGCCGCAAGTTGGCTTGACCTATACGTAGTATAGCTGGAGGGAGCCGCAAGTTGGCTGCCTAAGTTGTTCTCTTGTGCCAAGGACACACTGGAAGTGAATGCTCGAATGTTCTGGGGGCAGTTAACTCGAATGTGTCCAATTTTTTTGGCACTTGTTGCATTTTATCCCGTGCATTATATATATATGGGTGTGGTTATTCCTTCCGTCAGGATGTTTATCTTAGCTGGCAGTTGTGTTGTCTTCATGCCATTATGCATCAGCATGAAGGCATCCCGACAGGTGTTCTGCCACTTGCACTTTCCATCAGTTAGGATCACAGGCGCAATGGAGGTCACCTGACAGAAGGGTCGCAGTGCCTTGATGACGTCACTGTCCTCGATGACGAATGGCAGTCCATTGAGTGTGATCTTGTCCGGCTTCTTCCTGTATGGAAAGGCCTTCAGGAGGCCACACGGATCTCAAGTCCATCTTCAATTAGGCGCTCTGCCATTTCAGACCTGAAGAGACCAACCAGAATCTGACCTGACATCTTCGCCAGTTGAAGGACCATGTCTTTACTGAGTGTGTTTTCCAATGTGTGAAGGTGAGAACTCCCGCAGGAACTCTAGGAACACCATCTGGTCGAAGGTGGATTTTGAAGATCTCATGCGGCATTGATCTAGGAGTTGTCGTGAATTCTTTATCTTAGTACTGGGGTGGGATGTCGATTTTTCGGTTAAAACTGGGCGTGCAGTGTGAGACCAAAGATTCAAGGACCAAGCGCTGGTACTGCTAGAGTGACACGACCCATGTCCACTTGAGAAGCAGCTACTGACTAGTGATTCTACAGTAGGGAACATTCGACAAGCCATAAGCTTTCTGGATTTTCCTCAAGACTCCTGGGAGTATACACTTCTCGAAATAATAGCTCTTTGAAAAGGAGAAAAACTTGCTTGATGCATTGCTCTCATTAACATTGATTTCATGACCAAACCGCCCTGTCACATCTGACACCTTCTTCTCAAGGAACTCAGTAAACTCCTCAAATGTTGCACACCCAACTGGGTCTTCTTTGATATTTTTTAGGGGGTTAAGAAGCGAGGAAGATGAAATATCTGTTTCAAAAATAGCGTCACAACACTGGGTCTTACTGATGAATGTGCGGAATAGCTTGCCATCAATTGTGTTATTGTCCAAAGAAGAGAAGAGTTGAGATAACTCGTCTTCTTTATAGATGTCTGGGATGTTGGTGTATCTGTCTTTGAGGTAATCTAACCTGTATGTCAGTATTCTTGGTGGCAGCCTCCAATTTTGTCTGTCATGGTTAAGTTTACTATTTGTGTGCATAATGGGGATACTTAGGGAATTGGATGGAACTAGGGCGTGCAAACGGGAGGATAGGGGGGATTGGCAGCAGTCGTTTTGACTGAGGGTAATGTTATGATTGAACTGACAAGTTGATCCGGCAACACCGGAGTGTTTCTCCTTTAGATATTTTAGGCTTTTTGATTTCTTCACAATTTCCTTTTCTTCCAGGATTTATTGTGCCTGTTAGGTGGCATTTGAACAAAGATAATTCTTGGGCTAATGGAGCATTGGTATAAAATCTGTCAGTGTATATGTGCATGCCTTTTAGGTCTGGATATTTGATTCTGATGTTTTCGAATAAAGAAAGAACTATTCTAGAGGTAAATGGTAGATCAGGTCGTATTAGAGAGTCTGTAGTGAGTCTGCCATAATAAGGAATAAATGAATAAATATAACCTATATACCCTCAATCCCCATTTTCTTGGCTTTTGAGGGTTATAGGTTTTGAATGATATTTTCCCTTTGTATCCTACAGTTGATTCATCTATTGCTATATTTTTTGATGGTTTTAAAATTGAAAGGAATTTATTGCTCAAATAGGAAAGATAATTTTGTGCATTTTTTTTGGGTCCATGTATGAATAGGGGCGTCAGCAGGAGTAGGTTCTGAAAGGTGAAGCATCCAAAATATTAGTAAAAATCTTTGACGGGTTAAAACTCTGGGAAACATTCTTGAGTAGTTAAAAAATCAGTAGCCCAATAATCTTTCAGATTTGGCAAAATTACTATACCCATATTTATATTTAGTCCAATAAAGGCCTTCATTTCATCTAGTGTTACATTTTTCCATTTGAGAGCCAAGTTGAATGTATACTCAATTTTTTTTCTGAATTTTTTTTTCTGCATATTTATTAGTTTGTAGAACTATTTGATTTGATAATTCTGCTGTAAAAAATAAGTAAAAATAACCTTTTGATTTAGATTGAGGTGATATATTTTGGGTGAGGCAAGATTGCACGGTAATATTATGACGAACTGGAGCTATATCGTTATTAGAAACATTCAGCCATGTTTCTTCATTCACACTTTTAGTTTCACTTTCATAATTATAAATATAAATAGCTGAGCATCTGGCTTTAAGAAGACACCAGAAGGGACATGAACCTCCGAGGGTGACGCCAGTCTGATCCATCTGTATATGCTGTTAAATAATTTCTCTGATCGTATAAACCAATTGTGTCCTTTCTTTTTAAGTATGTTTTTGTTCTCTTTTTTATTGCAGGGTTCATTCAGGTTAAGATTGATGAGGAGTACATTTGATAGCAATGGGGTAGGAAATATTGGTTCTCATGAATTGGAAAGTCCTTGTGACAAAAGTTACTATTACGGGTTAACGCACAAAGTTGCAATAATCTAGGGCCTAGAGTAATAGTAACTAAACACACAAAAATCGCACTCAAAAAAAAAAAAAAAAAAGGTAAATAATAAATCACAATTTAACACAAAGCAATAACGCGCCATCTATACATATAAAATAAAAGGATTTAAAAGCGCGAATTTTTCTTTTATACATAAAACGAACTTCTACTGTCCTTACTGCGATGAAAAAATATAATTTGTTAGATAAAATTAAAAAAAAAACACACACACACAGTACTTATCTTTATTGTTTTTTTTTATATAATCAAAGTAAGTATTTATTTACTTCAACAAAACATTGTAGTTTTACGGCGTGAATGTGTAAATAAAGACTGTTAAATTTTCAGCTTTCTTTTAACTAAAATATCTCTATAAATAAAAACAAATATATTGAAGAAGGTACAAAGTGACATGGATGGATTCACATGTGGCCCCTTGATGCTCCTCCGGGTTAATGAAGGGAACGAGGATTTCCCGCTCGATGCCGTCGTCCCCAATATACTTTAACGTAATGAATTGCTGACGATCCTGTGTGGTCACCACATGGTCCAACACCACTATTTTGCTGGGGTCGATGCGTTGGTTGCCTTGTTGCATTGGTAGAGATTGGACCGGGGTTACACAGGTATGCGAGGAGATAGCTAGACACGGATAAACCACGTGGAGAACACTTTAAGCGTCTCCACACGATAATCCACCACACTTCTTTCTCGCAATTCCATAGCCCCCTTATATATTCAGACATGGCCACATTCGTCCAATGAGAAGGTGGGAGAGATTGGTCCACTATCAAACAAAAACAAAATCTTTCCCACTAAAACCTGAGATAAGATTAAAAACATGCAAATATTTGTCAATATAATTTGACACTTGTGTTTCATATTTATGCCCTTTCTAATATTGTTGTCGTATTGAAGTGTTGAAGATCTTTTGAGTCTTTCTTTTTGTGTCCAGTTTAAATAGGTTGGTTCTATGGGATATGTGTTCAGTTTCTTTACTTTTTAAGCTATTGGTGAGTTTTAATGTTTTTAATTGTCCTCTGCTTTCGAGTAGGACTAGGCCACATTCTCTCTGAATTTTCTCATTGTTGATGGATGAAACAGCACCAGTGATTATTTTGGCCGCTTTTGCTTGAACACTGTCTAGTCTTCCTTTTAGTGTTGAACTTGAATAGTGCTAAGTCTTGGGTGATTTTACGCGGTTCGAGGGGCATTCAGGGGAAGATTGATAAGGGTTACTAAGGGTTGGTTGTAAGCAAGGCTCACATGGCGGTTGGAAATTGTCAACACCTAAGCTAACCGAGTGAATTATGGATCGTTTATGGTCAGACATTATTCCACGCGAGCCGTGCTCACAAGTAGGAAGGTCGCATACAAAGTGGTACAAATGTTTAGGTACTGGAGCACTATTTTGATGGATCAATTGATTATGAAAATCTATTGTTATTCTTAAAAATTGTAAAGCATGAATAGATAGAATACCAAATTTGAGGGATGACTTTAAAATATATTGTAGAGTAGAATAAATTAAATAGAATTCGATGTTGAGATTAAATATAGTTTATTTAAAGTAAGGTTACAAAGAAGAGAATAACGGGAGCTAGCGCAGTATGTTTACAAATGGCAGCCAAGAACAACCTCATCCGCGCATGCTCCCACTGTTCCACTGCGCACGCACCTCCCGGGCCTCCCCCCGCGCATCCTTTCCAAATGGCGATGCATTCATATTTCACAGCCCTCCCTCCAGGATGTCGACAGCGTCCTCGCTGTCCCAGCTATTGTAGTCTCCGGTCACCAGCTGTTGGCCAGGATCTCTGTAGGGCTTCATCCGGAGCACATGGACGACGTCCTTCTGGCTGCGTCTCCTCCGTCTTGAACTTTGTTCCAGAGCTTCCACTTCATAATTCACTTCCGACACCTTCCTCGTTATCTTATACGGCCCGAAGTATTTCTTTAGTAATTTCTCGGACAACCCTGTCTTTCGAACAGGGGTGAACACCCAGACGAGGTCCCCAACACGGTACCCAACAGATCGATGCACCTGGTCGTAATGGTACTTGTTATTCTCCTGGGCTCTCAAAATGTGTATCCGAGCGAGCTGCCGTGCTTCTTCTGCCTTGGTTACCATCTGATCTCCAGTCATGATCCGATGTTTCGTCTTCGTAAGGCAGCAGGACATCAAGGAGGGTCTCGGCCTCGCGACCAAGAACCAAAAAGAAAGGAGAAAATCTGGTACTTCCTTGTTGGGCCGTGTTGTATGCAAAGATGACATACGGCAGAACGCTGTCACAATCCCTCTGCTCGGTGTCCACATACATGGAGAGCATGTCACCCAGGGTCTTATTCAGCCTCTCTGTCAATCCATTTGTTTGAGGGTGATAAGCCGTGGTGAACAGGTGGCTTATCTTGCAACGGGAAGTGACTTCTTTGACCATCTGAGACATGAAGGCCCGACCTCTGTCAGTTATTATTTCGTGTGGAGCGCCATGCTTCAAAATTACTTCTTCCAGTATGAAAGTCGCGATTTCTGCAGCCGTACCAGATGGCAGGGCTTTGGCGATTGCATATTTGGTCAAATAATCTGTACATACAATTATCCATCGATTTCCTTTGTCCGAAAGGGGAAACCTCCCCAGCAGGTCCATGCCTATTTTCTGGAACGGAAATGACGAGGGTTTAATGGGAATTAGTTTTCCAGCAGGCAGTTTGTTTTCTCCCTTTCTTCGCTGGCACTCCTTGCAATGGGCGACATAACGTCGAACGCTGTTGTAAAGTCCCGGCCAGAAGTATCTCTTTCTTATTCTGTCGTAGGTCCTTGCAAAACCTAGGTGGCCCGCGGTCGGAACATCGTGGAACTCCTTCAGGATATCTGGTCTCATACACTTCGGTATAACCAACAGCAAACGTCTACCCAATTGATCAAAATTACGCTTATAGAGTAGACCGTTCTTCATTTCGAATCTCTCGGCCCCTTCACCCTGGTTTAAGGCATTTGAAATTTTTGTTATATCAGGATCTAGATTCTGTTGTTCTCTTACTAATGTAAGCGACGTCAGAGCAGGCGACTCTGGCAGCGGGTATCTCGATAGGCAATCCGCGTCTTTGTGCTTGACCCTGCTTTTATAGGTGATGGTTGCGTCGAAATCTTGCAGTTTGAGGGCCCATCTTGCTAGTCTTCCAGAAGGGTCCTTCAGACCAGCCAACCAGCACAAAGAATGATGGTCCGAAACAACCTCAAAGGGCCTTCCATATAAATATGGACGAAATTTTCCAATTGCCCAAATGACTGCTAGGCATTCTCGTTCAGTGGTGGAGTAGTTCTTTTCCGCCTTGGAAAGTGTTCTGGAGGCATAAGCAATAGGATTTTCTTGATTCTCCTGGATCTGTACCAGAACAGCACCCAAGCCGTAGCTACTGGCGTCGGTATGAAGTTTGGTGATGGCACTTTCTTTAAAATGTCCTAGTACCGGCTTCTGCATCAGAGCTTTCTTCAGGGACTCGAATGAATCTTTTTGCTCTTGTGTCCAAATAAACTTTTGATCTTTTTTCAGAAGAATTTGTAGAGGAGCAGCGATTTTGGAGAAATTCTTGATAAACCTTCTGTAGTAGGAGCACAATCCTAAATAGCTTTGAATATCACAGACGGACTTGGGTACAGGGAACTTCTTTATGGCTTCGACCTTTTCGGAGTCGGGTTGTATGCCATCCTTATCTACCACATGACCCAGGATTTTTATTCTTGTTGATCCAAACAGACATTTATCCGGATTGATTGTAAGCCCCGCTTGTTGAAGACAGCTCAGAACCTTAGACAGACGTTCTAAATGTTCCTCAAAGGTATCAGAGTAGACCACGATGTCGTCCAAATAGCACAAACAAATGTTCCACTTGAGGCCCATGAGCACATTATCCATCATCCTTTCGAATGTGGCAGGCGCGTTGCACAATCCAAACGGCATTACCATGAACTCGTACAACCCATCCGGAGTAACAAAGGCAGTCTTCTCGCGGTCTCGCTCGTCCACCTCCACCTGCCAGTACCCGGTCTTCAGGTCCATGGTCGAGTAATACCTGGCGGATGACAGATGATCCAGAACGTCATCAATGCGGGGCAATGGATAAACGTCTTTCTTGGTGATGTGATTTAGCCGCCGGAAGTCCACGCAGAATCTCCATGTGCCGTCTTTCTTCTTGACCAGCACCACAGGGGCTGACCAGGGACTCTCAGATGGCTGAATTACTTTTCTTTCAAGCATGGTATCTACTTCCTTCTGCATTATTTCTCGCTCTCTTTTAGATACCCGATATGGGCGCTGCTTTATAGGGGGATGGTCGCCGGTGTGAATTCTGTGCTTCACTCTGTTCTGTACCTTGTTTGCGTTTTTCACCGTGGGAAGGAAAACTCCTTTAAAAGACAACAGCAGCCCCATTAAATCTTCTTTTTTTTTCTTGGGCAGATCGGGGTTGATTAGAGATAACAGGTAGTCGCTGTGGTCATCTTCTCTTCTCTCCCTTGAAAAACTTTCCGGCTCCACACTCAAGAGGCACACGTGTTCCGTCTCAATATCGCACATCCTACCCAAATTCATTCCTTTCGGAATCATTTGAGGTTGAAGTCCGCCGTTAGTTATCCAAATTTTTCCAATTCCTTCTTCAAATTCAATCAATGAAGAAGGAAATATCACGTCTTTTCGAATGAATAGTTCTTTAGAACAGGTAACCTCCATGTTAACAATTCCTACGAGAGATCTATTGAGGACGCTTATCCTCTGCGACGATCTCCCGGGGATAACGAAGTCTTGGATAGTGTACACTCCGTCATCTCTACCCTCGGCGTCTAGGTCTGGTAGGTCGTACAGTTGTAGTTCGCCCAGACCGCAGTCGATAACTGCGTTGGTCGCCTTGAAGAAATCCCAGCCTAGAATCACATCGTGACTGCAATTTTCCAAAACGACGAATTCAAAGTTTTCCGGATGTCCATTTACTTCCAACTTCAAAGTGCAGCGTCCTTTGGATTTGACCACCTTATCGTCAGCAACTTTCAATACAACGTCGGTTTCGGCAAACATCGTCTTTTTCAGTTCTACTCTGAACCGCTCGGATATAACAGAATAGGAGGCTCCGGAATCCACCAGAGCCCGTATTGTGTCGCCTTCAACTTTAATGTCAATGTAGTTGTTCGTCATTTTCACGACTGTCGACAGGGGAGGAATTATAGGTTGTGCAGCGGCCTCACCTCCATTTGAGGGCGCGGCTCTTAGTTTTCCGATTGTAAACGCCGAGGAGACTGGCTGGCTCGTCTTGTAGCACTGCGACCAGCGGAACTTCCGCGTCTAGGAGAAGGGGAGGGGCTGCGATAACGTCTGGTGTTGACCCTTTGATCAGCGTCGTTTGAGTTATTGTTGCGTCCGGAGTTCGTCATTGTCCTGGCCCGATCTTGGTACATTTCGTCTCTTCTCTCATCAAGTAACCTCCTCCTGTCGCGGCAATAGCGGACAACGTGGCCGGGCCGTCCACAGTGGAAGCATACAGGCGTGCCGTCTGGGGTCCTCCACTCATTAGTGTCCCGTACTTCGATTCTTGAGCCACTTGCTTCGACCTTAGGTGCATACCAGGTGTTCTTTCTATAGTTCCGTGGTGCTGACCTCGCCGCCGATTCCATTGGGAAGGTATTTATCCCCGACATGGGAGCGAGGACTTTGTCGACTTCCTCCTTCACTATTTCCTCAAGGGAGGAGATTCTTGGTTCATGCCGTGGCGGTGCTAGGGCCCGCTGCACTTCTTCTCTAACGATCTGTCTTATCAGAGACTGTAGATCCGTCACGTCCCCCAGGTCACCGAGCGAGGTAACATTGGGCAAGCGCTCGAATTTTGAGGCTGCCACTCGTCGTCCTTGGAGCGCCACAACGCGACGACACTCTGCGATAAACTGATCCGTCGTCGCTATGTCTCTCGGCAGAAGATACCGGTAGACTTCCTCTGCTACTCCCTTCATCAGATGAGATAGTCTCTCTTCTTCTGGCATCTGTGCATCTACTTCCCTGCAGAGTCGCAAAACATCTTGGATATAAAATTCAGTGGTTTCGCCCCTCGTTTGAGCTCGCACCTTTAGCTTTTGCTCGGCTTGACGCCGCAGGTTATCTTTCTTCCCAAATACGGATCCTAGTTGGTCTTTAAATATCTCCCACGATGGGATATTTTCCTCATTATTTTCGTACCACCGTTGAGCGGTACCGTGTAGATAAAAGTACACGTTAGCCAGACTGAGCGAATTGTCCCAATGGTTATGTCTTGCCACTCTTTCATAACCTTTCAGCCAGGCTTGGGGGTCTTCGCTGATCTCACCAGAGAACATGGAAGGGTTCCGCACCACATTCTGACAAAAGAGTGGACTCACCTGAGTGGTCGCCTCGCTTCTGTTGTTCATCGTCGCTGTGTTGTCGGGGGTAAGTCCTTGTAATCTTCTGCTTCTTCTAATAGAGCGTTCTTCTTCTTTAGGTACCCAGCATCTCCACCACTTTGTAGAGTAGAATAAATTAAATAGAATTCGATGTTGAGATTAAATATAGTTTATTTAAAGTAAGGTTACAAAGAAGAGAATAACGGGAGCTAGCGCAGTATGTTTACAAATGGCAGCCAAGAACAACCTCATCCGCGCATGCTCCCACTGTTCCACTGCGCGCGCACCTCCCGGGCCTCCCCCCGCGCATCCTTTCCAAATGGCGATGCATTCATATTTCACAATATAAAATGTTTCGTCAAAATTATAATTATTAAATTTGATTGGTAAGGTAACTAAGCCAATGTCATTCGCATGACTAGATAATAGTAAGATAATGAATCCATTTATGATAGCGTTGGTGGAATAAATGGAATCGGTAAAAATTTTTATGTTTTCAAATTGATCTAAATTAATTATGGACTTATTGGCTCCAGAGTCAACAAGGAATGAAATCTCTAAAGAATGTGTGTGAATGCTAGGGCTTAAAACAATTGCACTCACATGTGTATGCTGGTTTAGATGCAAGTAGGTATACTAAGCCTTGGGGAAAGTTCTGCTGCCGATGTTGGCATTGCTTGGTTTCTCCAGAGCTTGTCGTTGCTGAGATCTCGTAGACACCTGCAGACAGACTAAAATTTTGGTGCTGCTTGATGCTGTAGACCGCAGGTCTACAGGTCCGAAATGTCCACTGGTAGAGTCCTCTCTGCTGACACTGTGCGTGCCAGTGTTGTCCGCCACAGTAGCGGCAGGGATATGATGGGGTCTTGTCCATGGTGGTAGGAGTTGCCCCGCTCTGGCGTGATCATTCTTGGGCAGCTTTAGTGCTGGTGTTATCCCCTTCGTAAGCCAGCTGCTGGGCTACGCACAACCACTCTGCTGGTTCCGAGGGTTGTGCCATCTTTAAAAGATTGCTGTAGCTTATTGTGTACACTGTTGGATAGTGCTTGCATGATGGCACTCTTGGGGAGGTTGATGGTCAACCTGATTCGGGCCTTATCCTTGTATTAGGTCTAGAACTCTTGGCCATAGAAGTGCATTCAAGTTCATAGAACTATCGAAGAATGAAGCTAGGGTGTCTGGGATAGACGCCACAAAGTGCCTCCTGGACCTCTTTATAGGTCTTGTTGAGAGTAGTGCTAAGTTGTTGTTGTCGTGTCGAATGAAGAGCCTCAAATGTCTCCATGCATCTACAGAGCATCTGGGCGATTCTATTTTTCTAATTCTGAAGAGATATGATTTGAAGTTACCGTGGCCCGTAAAGAATTGAACATTGTAGAAGTTTGTGGTTTGATAAATTTTGATATTTTTGAGGAGGTGAAAAACATTTGAAAATATTGTTGGATTCTTCATAGTATTCCTGTAATTTTCTTTCATTATAGTTAGCAATTTCTTCATGTTTGATAAATTAAAACTATTGTACCCTATTTCATTTTTCAATATGTTGGATTCTATGTAATCTGTGAGTTTTGGTATTTGTGTTAGTATATGTGTACAGTTTGACGATGTTGTGGTATAGGCCTGTATGCAGTGTTTTAGAATATTATACTGCAGGGAATTTAGTTTGGCTTTCTTGCTTATAAATGGAAACCATATTGTTTGACCATATGTTATTGTACTTCAGAGTATAAAGTTAATTTTTGTCTGCATTCTAGACCCCATGCTTTCTTTATTAAACTGAGTAGGTAACTGCTAGCTCTAGTAGTTTTGTCGACGACTTCATTAATGTGTGACATGAAGTCCAACTTGTTCCTGCTTTGATGATTTTTCAAGGTAAATCCCAAGATCTTAAGGGTTTCGACAGGTCTAGCTATATTGCTACTAAATGATTTTGTATCATTTTTGCAATTATATAAATATATGTCGTAGCTAAATGACGAGGCGCAGTCGTTATGCCTAGGGAACAGCGCACCCGCGATGTCTGCCACCTTTATTTTTTGTCCAGCTTTTATACATGGAGGAATTTACATATTTACATTTTAACACAATGGTAACATATTTACATACTTAGTTCGACGGAAATAAATTATATCTTTTGGCATTAACTATACAAATTATGACATATATTATTTTCATTTTGTCCTTTGATATCTGTAATTTGCTGTTTTCACACCAGGTATTAATTTTACTAAGTACATTGTTAATTTTTGTCTTTAGTTCGTCATGGCTTTTATAGAGACGACCAGGTAGATACGCAGTACTGAGGCAGGATGGTAGTGCTAGAATGACAAGACCCATGTCCATTTGAGAAGCAGCCACTGACTAGTGATTCTACAGCAGGGAACATTTGAAAAGCCATAAGCTTTCTGGATTTACCTCAAGACTCCAGGGAGTATGCATTCCTCGAAATAATAGCTCTTTGAGAAGGAGAAAAACTCGCTTGATGCATAACTCTCATTGACATTAATTTCATGACCAAACCGCCCTGTCACATCTGAGACCTTCTTCTCAAGGAACTCGGTAAACTCCTCAAATGTTGCACACCCAACTGAGCTAGGGTCTTCTTTGATATTTTTTAGGGGGTTAAGAAGCGAGGAAGATGAAATATCTGTTTCAAAAATAGCGTGACAACTCTGGGTCTTACTGATGAATGTGCGTACTAGCTTGCCATCAATTGTGTTATTGTCCAAAGAGGAGAAGAGTTGAGATAACTCGTCTTCTTTATAGATGTCTGGGATGTTGGTGTATCTGTGTTTGAGGTAATGTAACCTGTATGTCAGTATTCTTGGTGGCAGCCTCCAATTTTGTCTGTCAAGGTTAAGTTTACTATTTGTGTGCATAATTATCTTGTCTCGGGACACCTTGGTGTGCATGATGGGGATACTTGGGGAATTGGATGGAACTAGGGCGTGCAAACGGGAGGATAGGGGGGATTGGCAGCGGTCGTTTTGACTGAGGGCAATGTTATGATTGAACTGACAAGTTGATCCGGCAACACGGCAGACTCGATTGAAAACATAGGATATGTAAATAACAATGATATAAAAAGGACATATGTAAAATAAATAAAGAATTGAGTTCAGTTTCTTGCTAGGCGGTCACTGTTGCCGGAACCCATTTTCTATGCTTTTCCTGCAACATGATGTTGTCTCCTACTTCCAAAGGTCTCAAAATTCTCTTTGGACTTCCTGCATACTTTTGTTGATGGTCTCTCAATTTTTGGTAATTCTTTGTTGTGTCAAACAGTGGTTTTAACTGTTGTCAAATGTATGTCGAAAGAGTTCTCACAGATCTTTCCATAAGCATTTGGGTCGGAGTTGGCAAGTCATACTTAGGTGTGTTGTTGAACTCCATCAAAGCCAGATTGGGATCTCTTCCTGACTTCACAGCTTTAATTATCAGTCCTTTGATGGTTTGAATTGTCCTCTCAACTTGTCCATTAGATCTTGGATATTTGGGACACTGGAGGTTTGGTGTTTGAATTCATATTTCTGAGCAAATTTTTGAATCCAGTAGAGTTAAAAGGGGGTCCATTATCCGAAACTAGAGTTCTTGGAATTCCATGAATCCTGAAAATGGTCTTCAACAGCATGATGGTTTTGGTTTCTCTTTTGCTTGATAATTTCCAGATTTCAACAAACTTTGAGTGGTAATTGACAACCAAGATGGAACTGGTTCCACTCACCTCCATGAAATATACAGCAATTTTTTCCTGCAAAGCCTTGTCTTGTATTCCATACACAATGCAATCTCTAATTAAACTATCCTTTTGTGATTCAAATTCACATGATGTGGATAATCCTTTTAGTTCTGTTATAAAACTATCGATGGATTCACCATCCTTCTGTGTCCCTGAAAAAAATTTGAATCTTTCAAAAATGATGTTCTTTTTAGGCTCGCAAAAATCATTAAATTTGTTTATTACTAAATCAAAATTTTCTGCTTCATCTTCTTTTAAATGAAATGTGTTGAAAACTTCCAAGGCTTCTTCGCCAATAAAATTTAATAAAATGGCAACTTTCAGTTTATCAGGCTTTGTGGCTTTTTCTGTTGCTTCAAGATAAAGCATTAATCGCTGTTTGAAATTCGCCAATTTTCCGCTACACATTACCGTGCAAGGCAAGTTCGCTAGGCCTAACAAAGTCCATGTTTTCTTTTTTTTTTTACTAATATTTGTCAATAATATATTTATTTGAAAAAGTACTTACTTTTCTGCTGTCACCATGTTGTTTGTTGTTTTTTAACAACATAAACAACAGGTAAGGTGAAAGGGGTTACATTTTGTATCAAAATGTTTGGGTTTGGAGCGTGGGCGGTTATTATGGGTGGGTAGGGTTTGAGCAGGTGAATGGGTGGGTGGTGGCAGAAGTATTGGGAATATGAGGGGAGGGTGGCGAGAGGGCTGTGGGAAGTTGCTGAGTAGGAGGATGAGAGGGAGAGTTTTGGGTATTGTTAGGAGGATTGGATGAGGTGTGTGGGGTGGAAATGTTCTCAGTGGCAGTAACTGAAGGACTTTCGGTGGTGGAGCTACTAAGTATGTTATTAAAATGTTTGTTAATCAAACCTTGGTAGGTGTCCGTAATGAATTTGAGCTGGTTGTTTTTGTGTCCAAGTAAGGCTTTAAAATTAGGGATAATACCATCGTTTGGTTGCTCAGTCATGGTAGGGTCACATTTATTAGATTTATGGGTGTCAATTAGGGTCCTCTGTGTGTCATTAGCCCATTGGAGACAAATGGAGTCAGAGGAGGACAACAGATGCGAAAGCAGGGTAATATGGAAAGGGACGTTTCTTATAAATTAATAGGGGGGTACTGCGTCCGGAATTCTTATCAGGGGGGAAACGACTCACCAATGATGGAGTTGCAGAATTATCCGTAGACCAGGGAGGCAGTGGGGAGGTTTCTTGGTGGGCTTGTGTGCCGGGCATCTGGGAAGAAGGCGGCGGAGTGATGGAAGGGTCGTGGCCAGGGTGAGGTGATAGGTTCTGGAGGGCATCCATCCTGCCCAGGATTGGGTTGAGGATGCTAGAGGAATTTGAAAGATTAGGAGGGGCTAATGGGCTATGATTACCACTTCTCAGGTGCATATGGGGCTATTTGTAGCCGTTACGGCTGCCCAGAAGAGCTCAAGATTATTGGTGAGGCAGCAAGGTTCTGTGCACTTGCTTTTTGAGCAGGAAAGTTATCGATCAAAGATAAGATAAAATAATTCATTTATTAGTTTTTATCAATATCAAAAAGATATTCGAAAACTTCAGGTTGACACAGCAATTTTGGGGGGGGAAATGGCGGAAAATAAGGAAGGGTGAAAGGAGGATATATATAGCCGAGCATTTGGCTTTAAGAAGACACCAGAAGGAACATGGCCTCCGAGTATGATGCCTGCTACCAGTCTGATCCATCTGTATATGCTGTTAAATAATTTCTCTGATCGTATAAACCAATTGTGTCAAGTCCTTTCTTTTTGAGTATGTTTTTGTTCTCTTTTTTATTGCAGGGTTCATTCAGGTTAAGATTGATGAGTACATTTGATGGCAATGGGGTAGGAAATATTGGTTCTTATTGAATTGGAAACTCCTTTACACAAAAGTTACTATTACAGGTTAACACATAAAGTTGCAATAAACTAGGGCCTAGAGTAATAGTAACTAAACACACAAAAATCGCACTCAAAAAAAAAAAAAAAAGATAAATAATAAATCACAATTTGTTAGATAAAATAAAAAAAAAAACACACACACACACACAGTACTTATCTTTATTGTTTTTTTTTTTTTTATAATCAAAGTAAGTATTTATTTACTTCAACAAAACATTGTAGTTTTACGGCCTGAATGTGTAAATAAAGGCTGTTAAATTTTCAGCTTTCTTCTAACCAAAATATCTCTATAAATAAAAACAAATATATTGAAGAAGGTACAAAGTGACATGGATGGATTCACATGTGGCCCCTTGATGCTCCTCCGGGTTAATGAAGGGAACGAGGATTTCCCGCTCGATGCCGTCGTCCCCAATATACTTTAACGTAATGAATTGCTGACGATCCTGTGTGGTCACCATATGGTCCAACACCACTATTTTGCTGGGGTCGATGCGTTGGTTGCCTTGTTGCATTGGTAGAGATTGGACCGGGGTTACACAGGTATGCGAGGAGATAGCTAGACACGGATAAAGCACGTGGAGAACACTTTAAGCGTCTCCACACGATAATCCACCACACTTCTTTCTCGCAATTCCATAGCCCCCTTATATATACAGACATGGCCACATTCGTCCAATGAGAAGGTGGGAGAGATTGGTCCACTATCAAACAAAAACAAAATCTTTCCCACTAAAACCTGAGATAAGATTAAAAACATGCAAATATTTGTCAATATAATTTGACACTTGTGTTTCATATTTATGCCCTTTCTAATATTGTTGTCGTATTGAAGTGTTGAAGATCTTTTGAGTCTTTCTTTTTGTGTCCAGTTTAAATAGGTTGGTTCTATGGGATATGTGTTCAGTTTCTTTACTTTTTAAGCTATTGGTGAGTTTTAATGTTTTTAATTGTCCTCTGCTTTCGAGTAGGACTAGGCCACATTCTTTCTGAATTTTTTCATTGTTGATGGATGAAACAGCACCAGTGATTATTTTGGCCGCTTTTGCTTGAACACTGTCTAGTCTTCCTTTTAGTGATGAACTTGAATAGTGCTAAGATTTTGCGAGGT
Source organism: Cordylochernes scorpioides (assembly GCA_030710605.1). Classification (NCBI taxonomy): domain Eukaryota; kingdom Metazoa; phylum Arthropoda; class Arachnida; order Pseudoscorpiones; family Chernetidae; genus Cordylochernes; species Cordylochernes scorpioides. Next base: position 39,665,081 of record CP092885.1, on the reverse strand, counting down.
TCGCCTCTGAGTGATGTAGAGCCTTTTGAACTTGGCGTTTTGGCTCTAATTTGAGGAAGCTTGGCTGAACTTCAAGTTGTTAGAATAAGTGTGTGGAAGGTTCATCTCTCCAAATTATTATCTCTCTGATATTTTTGAGGAGGTGAAAAAACATTTGAAATTATTGAAATTATTCTTCATAGTATTCCTTAATTTTCTTTCATTATAGTTAGCAATTTCTTTAATGCTTGATAAATTAAATCTATTGTAGCCTATTTCATTTTTCAATATGTTGGATTCTATGTAATCTGTGTGTCAAACAATATGGTTTCCGTTTATAAGCAAGAAAGCCAAACTAAATTCCCTGCAATATAATATTCTAAAACACTGCATACAGGCCTATACCACAACATCGTCAAACTGTACACATATACTAACACAAATACCAAATTATACCAAATTTTTGTCTGCATTCTAGACCCCATGCTTTCTTTATTAAACTGAGTAGGTAACTGCTAGCTCTAGTAGTTTTGTCGACAACTTCATTAATGTGTGACATGAAGTCCAACTTGTTCCTGCTTTGATGATTTTTCAAGGTAAATCCCAAGATCTTAAGGGTTTCGACAGGTCTAGCTATAATGCTACTAAATGGTAGTGCTAGAATGACAAGACCCATGTCCATTTGAGAAGCAGCCACTGACTAGTGATTCTACAGCAGGGAACATTTGAAAAGCTATAAACTTTCTGGATTTTCCTCAAGACTCCAGGGAGTATGCATTCCTCGAAATAATAGCTCTTTGAGAAGGAGAAAAACTCGCTTGATGCATAACTCTCATTGACATTAATTTCATGACCAAACCGCCCTGTCACATCTGAGACCTTCTTCTCAAGGAACTCGGTAAACTCCTCAAATGTTGCACACCCAACTGAGCTAGGGTCTTCTTTGATATTTTTTAGGGGGTTAAGAAGCGAGGAAGATGAAATATCTGTTTCAAAAATAGCGTGACAACTCTGGGTCTTACTGATGAATGTGCGTACTAGCTTGCCATCAATTGTGTTATTGTCCAAAGAGGAGAAGAGTTGAGATAACTCGTCTTCTTTATAGATGTCTGGGATGTTGGTGTATCTGTGTTTGAGGTAATGTAACCTGTATGTCAGTATTCTTGGTGGCAGCCTCCAATTTTGTCTGTCAAGGTTAAGTTTACTATTTGTGTGCATATTTATCTTGTCGCGGGATACCTTGGTTGTGCATGATGGGGATACTTGGGGAATTGGATGGAACTAGGGCGTGCAAACGGGAGGATAGGGGGGATTGGCAGCGGTCGTTTTGACTGAGGGCAATGTTATGATTGAACTGACAAGTTGATCCGGCAACACGGCAGACTCGATTGAAAACATAGGATATGTAAATAACAATGATATAAAAAGGACATATGTAAAATAAATAAAGAATTGAGTTCAGTTTCTTGCTTGGCGGTCACTGTTGCTGGAACCCATTTTCTATGCTTTTCCTGCAACATGATGTTGTCTCCTACTTCCAAAGGTCTCAAAATTCTCTTTGGACTTCCTGCATACTTTTGTTGATGGTCTCTCAATTTTTGGTAATTTTTTGTTGTGTCAAACAGTGGTTTTAACTGTTGTCAAATGTATGTCGAAAGAGTTCTTACAGATCTTCCCATAAGCATTTGGGTCGGAGTTGGCAAGTCATACTTAGGTGTGTTGTTGAACTCCATCAAAGCCAGATTGGGATCTCTTCCTGACTTCACAGCTTTAATTATCAGTCCTTTGATGGTTTGAATTGTCCTCTCAACTTGTCCATTAGATCTTGGATATTTGGGACACTGGAGGTTTGGTGTTTGAATTCATATTTCTGAGCAAATTTTTGAATCCAGTAGAGTTAAAAGGGGGTCCATTATCCGAAACTAGAGTTCTTGGAATTCCATGAATCCTGAAAATGGTCTTCAACTGCATGATGGTTTTGGTTTCTCTTTTGCTTGATAATTTCCGGATTTCAACAAACTTTGAGTGGTAATTGACAACCAAGAAGTAACTGGTTCCACTCACCTCCATGAAATATACAGCAATTTTTTCCTGCAAAGCCTTGTCTTGTATTCCATACACAATGCGATCTCTAATTAAACTATCCTTTTGTGATTCAAATTCACATGATGTGGATAGTCCTTTTAGTTCTGTTATAAAACTATCGATGGATTCACCATCCTTCTGTGTCCCTGAAAAAAATTTGAATCTTTCAAAAATGATGTTCTTTTTAGGCTCGCAAAAATCATTAAATTTGTTTATTACTAGATCAAAATTTTCTGCTTCATCTTCTTTTAAATGAAATGTGTTGAAAACTTCCAAGGCTTCTTCGCCAATACAATTTAATAAAATGGCAACTTTCAGTTTATCAGGCTTTGTGGCTTTTTCTGTTGCTTCAAGATAAAGCATTAATCGCTGTTTGAAATTCGCCAATTTTCCGCTACACATTACCGTGCAAGGCAAGTTCGCTAGGCCTAACAAAGTCCATGTTTTTTTTTTTTTCACTAATATTTGTCAATAATATATTTATTTGAAAAAGTACTTACTTTTCTGCTGTCACCATGTTGTTTGTTGTTTTTTAACAACATAAACAACAGGTAAGGTGAAAGGGGTTACATTTTGTATCAAAATGTTTGGGTTTGGAGCGTGGGCGGTTATTATGGGTGGGTAGGGTTTGAGCAGGTGAATGGGTGGGTGGTGGCAGAAGTATTGGGAATATGAGGGGAGGGTGGCGAGAGGGCTGTGGGAAGTTGCTGAGTAGGAGGATGAGAGGGAGAGTTTTGGGTATTGTTAGGAGGATTGGATGAGGTGTGTGGGGTGGAAATGTTCTCAGTGGCAGTAACTGAAGGACTTTCGGTGGTGGAGCTACTAAGTATGTTATTAAAATGTTTGTTAATCAAACCTTGGTAGGTGTCCGTAATGAATTTGAGCTGGTTGTTTTTGTGTCCAAGTAAGGCTTTAAAATTAGGGATAATACCATCGTTTGGTTGCTCAGTCATGGTAGGGTCACATTTATTAGATTTATGGGTGTCAATTAGGGTCCTCTGTGTGTCATTAGCCCATTGGAGACAAATGGAGTCAGAGGAGGACAACAGATGCGAAAGCAGGGTAATATGGAAAGGGACGTTTCTTATAAATTAATAGGGGGGTACTGCGTCCGGAATTCTTATCAGGGGGGGAAACGACTCACCAATGATGGAGTTGTAGAATTATCCGTAGACCAGGGAGGCAGTGGGGAGGTTTCTTGGTGGGCTTGTGTGCCGGGCATCTGGGAAGAAGGCGGCGGAGTGATGGAAGGGTCGTGGCCAGGGTGAGGTGATAGGTTCTGGAGGGCATCCATCCTGCCCAGGATTGGGTTGAGGATGGTAGAGGAATTTGAAAGATTAGGAGGGGCTAATGGGCTATGATTACCACTTCTCAGGTGCATATGGGGCTATTTGTAGCCGTTGCGGCTGCCCAGAAGAGCTCAAGATTATTGGTGAGGCAGCAAGGTTCTGTGCACTTGCTTTTTGAGCAGGAAAGTTATCGATCAAAGATAAGATAAAATAATTCATTTATTAGTTTTTATCAATATCAAAAAGATATTCGAAAACTTCAGGTTGACACAGCAATTTTGGGGGGGAAATGGCGGAAAATAAGGAAGGGTGAAAGGAGGATATATATAGCCGAGCATCTGGCTTTAAGAAGACACCAGAAGGAACATGGCCTCCGAGTATGATGCCTGCTACCAGTCTGATCCATCTGTATATGCTGTTAAATAATTTCTCTGATCGTATAAACCAATTGTGTCAAGTCCTTTCTTTTTGAGTATGTTTTTGTTCTCTTTTTTATTGCAGGGTTCATTCAGGTTAAGATTGATGAGTACATTTGATGGCAATGGGGTAGGAAATATTGGTTCTTATTGAATTGGAAACTCCTTTACACAAAAGTTACTATTACAGGTTAACACATAAAGTTGCAATAATCTAGGGCCTAGAGTAATAGTAACTAAACACACAAAAATCGCACTCAAAAAAAAAAAAAAAGATAAATAATAAATCACAATTTGTTAGATAAAATAAAAAAAAAACACACACACACACACAGTACTTATCTTTATTGTTTTTTTTTTTTTTATAATCAAAGTAAGTATTTATTTACTTCAACAAAACATTGTAGTTTTACGGCCTGAATGTGTAAATAAAGGCTGTTAAATTTTCAGCTTTCTTCTAACCAAAATATCTCTATAAATAAAAACAAATATATTGAAGAAGGTACAAAGTGACATGGATGGATTCACATGTGGCCCCTTGATGCTCCTCCGGGTTAATGAAGGGAACGAGGATTTCCCGCTCGATGCCGTCGTCCCCAATATACTTTAACGTAATGAATTGCTGACGATCCTGTGTGGTCACCATATGGTCCAACACCACTATTTTGCTGGGGTCGATGCGTTGGTTGCCTTGTTGCATTGGTAGAGATTGGACCGGGGTTACACAGGTATGCGAGGAGATAGCTAGACACGGATAAAGCACGTGGAGAACACTTTAAGCGTCTCCACACGATAATCCACCACACTTCTTTCTCGCAATTCCATAGCCCCCTTATATATACAGAAATGGCCACATTCGTCCAATGAGAAGGTGGGAGAGATTGGTCCACTATCAAACAAAAACAAAATCTTTCCCACTAAAACCTGAGATAAGATTAAAAACATGCAAATATTTGTCAATATAATTTGACACTTGTGTTTCATATTTATGCCCTTTCTAATATTGTTGTCGTATTGAAGTGTTGAAGATCTTTTGAGTCTTTCTTTTTGTGTCCAGTTTAAATAGGTTGGTTCTATGGGATATGTGTTCAGTTTCTTTACTTTTTAAGCTATTGGTGAGTTTTAATGTTTTTAATTGTCCTCTGCTTTCGAGTAGGACTAGGCCACATTCTCTCTGAATTTTCTCATTGTTGATGGATGAAACAGCACCAGTGATTATTTTGGCCGCTTTTGCTTGAACACTGTCTAGTCTTCCTTTTAGTGATGAACTTGAATAGTGCTAAGATTTTGCGAGGTTCGCCTCTGAGTGATGTAGAGCCTTTTGAACTTGGCATGTTGGCTCTAATTTGAGGAAGCTTGGCTGAACTTCAAGTTGTGAGAATGAGTGTATGGGAGGTTCATCTCCGTTGTAGCTGATCACTTCTTCTGAATCACGGTTTAAAAGTTGATAAAGGCAGAAGGTGAGGACTCGAAGAGATGCAGCTATAGTTGAGTCTGTTGTTGAGTCTTGAGGAACTTGGACGTGGGTTTGTCAAAACATCCAGGTCTTCTTGTTTTCTTCATACTTTAGTAGATATGGGAATTGTTGTAGTTCAAGAGAATATTTACCCTTTTATAATATGACTCTTAATTTTTATTTTGCAATAAATGCAATAATTTTTTAAGAAAAAAAAAGGCTTGCACAATTTAAGCCTTATCATGATTCTATTATCTATCTTCAGACAACACTCAACTCACTAAAAGCTATATACATATAAAGTATACAAAACTTTCCTATAACAATTATATTTACATACATTCAACTTTTCTTAACTAATATATTTACATATTTCCCATTAACCTTATTAAGATGATCATACACAACATTCAGCCCCATGATCATCATTCTTTACACCAATATTTACATATACCTAATAACACAAGTAGTGGTGGGACCCTTCTCTGCTCATCTGAAGTCTTAGAGGATTCCTTACTTCACAAATAATTTCTCAAGGAAATAATTCAGTCTTATAATTAGGAAGTCGGGGCAAATTGTTCAGTTTGAAATTGTTTACAAGTTCTTTTGTTTCGCTTGCCCTCATTCCACTCGTAGCATCTTCATAGCCCTGTCGTCGGCATCCCATTGGCTGCCTTGAACTCCTTCTTTTCCGACAGTGTTAATTGTAGGAAAGGTTCACCCGATCTGAGAGGAATGTGGCGTTTATTTTGGATCCTTGAAAAGGTTTGCGGACACCTTAATTTGGGGAGTGTATGTGCCTGATTTGATTATACGAGGGTGAGTCAATAAGTTTTAGGAAAGTGTCCACAAAAAAAAAAAAAAAAAGAAAGGGGGGAAATTACTTTTTAGAAAAAAAATTCTACACCAATCACTGTCCTTTTCAATGCATATATTCCATTTTTTAACTTGCTTGTCAAATCCCCGAGAAAAGAAGATTTGTGTTTGTTCCCTACACCATTCTTTGGCATAATTTCCACCTCCAAATTCGTCAAGAATCTTTGTCCACGTTGAGCAGCTTTAAGGTGTGTAAAAAGATAAAAGTCACAAGGAGCGAGTTCAGGACTTTAGGGAGGATGTACAAATACTTCCCAACAAAGTTTTCTTAAAGGTTCCATAGTGTGTTTGGCGGTGTGTGGACGAGCGTTGCCATGGTGTAAAAAGACACCATGTGTAACTGTTCCTGATATTTTCTGACATAGACAGATTAGAGTAGTATTCTGAATTTATTGTACTTTTTTTTTCAAATAATCAATGTATATTACTTACATATACACATATACATACAATGTATCTTGTGACATACATTTAAAAAACTTTGTAAATGATCCAATATGTTCTTTGGCTGAATTTTAAAAAATGATAAAATCGTCAAAATAACGTGCTATAAAATTGAACTTATTTCTTTGTTAGATTTATTTGATTGCACACTCATAAGTTTGTGGTGAAACCTTCAGACCATATGGAAGTCTCGCAAATTAATATTGACTATCTGAAGTGATAAAGGATAACAATTTTGTGAGTAAAATATATCAGGCCTCCAGGGAAAAGTATTTTTTAAAAAACATGTTTATTCTCTAGCTTTCAATATCTAATAAGAGGACAAATACATAAATAAATATAGGCCTCGAGGACATAACTAAAGAAGCAAGGAATACATATTAAGCTGTAGTTATCAACAACAACAAAAGCCTTTATTGAGGACCTCTCGTCCTATAAAGGATTCGCCAGTTTACAGAGTAAGTGAAGAGAAGAGAACTAAGAATACAGAGAGAAACCTATAAGTTAGTAGGTATAGTATAGTATTTTCTACACTGTGACTATATACAACAGCAGTAACAAGCCTTTTAGTGGAATCAAAGTCCCATACAGGATTCGTCATTCTACTCCTGACAAAGATTATTTACATATGATTATTTACATCAATTAGATTATGTATATAGCTTTCTTTTCTCTTCAGCCGTCTTCCAAAATTTTAACAACGCAAACGCTCCAGCTCTGTTTCTCACCACCTCATTCAACAGGAGCTCCAAAGAGAGTCCCCCAAGGCCTATTTCACTGAGGAGCACTTCTCGTTCGTCTTTCAGCCCCATACATGAGAGTAAATGGTGATGTAGCCCCGGCTCCATTCTTGTCCCGCCAATCTCGCATGTCCATCCGTCTGTTTTAAATATTCTGGGGCGATCATCAGTAAAGAGCACCGAGAAGATTAAGCTGTAGTTATCATTAAGAGATGTCTATCTGGTTCCCACCGCTGCTATTCAGAGGCGATTTCTGTATTTGAATGCAACAAAATTGAAATCAACAAAATTATTCTCAATAATATTCTCATATAATAATAACAAATATTTAAAAAAAAGAACACAGATAAATAAAACCAAAAGAGACAAAAAAAAAAAAACGAAATACAAATATATATATACATTTGCTTTCAACATTCCCCATATTCGATCGGGTGGATATCTGGTGGAGGATAAGGTGAAAAGATTGTTTTGGAGATTTAAAAAAAAAAAAAGAAGTTGGTTGTTAGCATTCTGGTCACAATTGGTGGAAGTCTACATGGGTGTTGAGTGGCCCATGTATCAATGGTTCAGTTTGGATTGGGGTGGTATCTTGTTGTACCATTTGCATGGTAGTCCCAGTTTTAAAATTATGAAGGGCACCGGAAATTACCTCCAATCTTGTTGCTTTGGGAAGCGACATGGACTGGAGTATCGGATGACAGGGTTGATGTCACCAGGTGTCACCTTCTGGCTGTGACCTTGGTAGGAAGGTGGGGAGAGAGGCCCTTGGCTGATGCCTCCTAGTTTGCTGGTAAAACACTGTTTCTGTGAGATGATTGTGAGTTCGGACACTGGGCGTTCCTGTGGTTTTCCTGACAAAAATAGCATGGTGACAAGAGTTGTCATGGTGCACTTGAATCTGCATGGCGAGGCAGTCTAGGGGTGCTGAAAAAAGGTGGCAGCGTGTTATAGGATCGGCTTTGGTTGTTGCCTGGCCAATGTAATTTAGCAATCATACTTTAAAGGGGTGGTTTCTGGTGTTGGGAACACTGATTCTGTGTTACACTCGATCCTTTTATTCTGTCTATCAGATCTTGCCAGTCTCTCAACGTGCTTGGTGACATGGTTCACACCAAACATTGGTCAACTGGGGAAACCTTCAGTCAGGGATTCTATAATGATGTCAGTGGGCAGGTTCACATGAAGGCCCATTGGGGTTTTATCCCTATAATAATCTTGCAGGGTTGTTTAAGGAGTTGGCTTTAAAGCCAAAAAAAATTGGCAGAGATACCTTCATTGTGCTGGGGTACAAGTCTATGAATAAGACTTGTCTGGCCTTATTAGCTAGGTCAAGTTGGTGAAAAATAGTAAGAAGCTCACCTGAGAGTTGTGTCAGCAGTTTTTGGAGGCACTCCATTCCTGTTGTAAAGTTGAAGAGATTCCTGATCTCTCTTTTTGCCGGGAATTCCCGACCACTCTTTTGTCCTCAGGGAGTTCATGATATATACCCTGCTATAAAAAACATAACCTGCAAATATTCTGCACACACTTTGGTTAATTCATCTAATCTTCTCTAAAGTTGTGGGGCTCTGGAGTAAATGGAAACTCTATGTAAATTTTGCATTCTGCTTATATTTGTTGCCATATCTGTATTTTTATCAAATTTGAATCCATGAAATTCTTGTAGTAATTTGCATTTTAATTGCTCATCTTCTCTTTGATAAATGGCTACTAGTTTTTCATACATTTATTTTGAAGTTTTGCAATTTAGAATATGTGTTAAAACATTCTTTTCAATGGTTAACATTATATATTTTTGTGCTTTGGCGTCTTTTAGGCTCCATTTATCTTTTCCAGATTCATCTTTCAAGTCTTCAAACAACAATTTTCCATTTACAATATCTAGAAGGCCATTTGCTTTGAAAATAATTGTTATCTGAAAATTCCATAAATAAAAGTTTTCAGGACTTTTAAGTCTCTCAATATTTGCGATATCTTCGTTGACAGCCATTTTTGTTTTTATTTATATTTTATCCTATATTTTATATATATTTTACCGCAATTCAAAACCACGCTCTGCTACCATGTTGGGAATCTTTTATGTGGTTTAAACGATGAAACAACAAATAATAAGTTTACTAACAGCTGAAATGGTTTTAAAGAATTAGGCAATTTTACCTTTTAAGAAAGAGAGAGAGAGAGAGAGAGAGACAATTGACAATTGACATATTTTTATTGACATCTTGTCAATACATGTAAAGTGCACAGTCCGCACTAATTATAAGAAAATGAGAAATTTATAATGAGGATGATGGTTATAATAAAAAATGATTTTAAAAATGATTAAAAAATACAACTATGTACATGGCGCCTCTGTCACCGCTGCAGAGTTTGATGGAAGATCGCCAATGGGTCCCCAGAGATACCACGCATCTCGCGATCTACGAAGAAGACGTAGATGGCATGCTTTGCCGCTGAGGAGATGGTGATGGCGTGGTTCTCGAGGCTCACCGCGAAGATCCAGGATTGCAGGTCCGGCGGCCGCCCGATGATGGAGAACACCTCTCGGATGAGAGGGCGGACGGCGCTGCAGGACCAGTAGCGATGAGCCAGCGACAGGTCGCTGGAGCCGCAGGCGATGCAGATGGGCTGGCTCGACGCCGGGTGCCCCGGATGAGGCAGGGCGTGCAGGGCTAGCCGCAGGGCGATGTCCGCTGCATGGCCCCCGAAGGAGCAGCGACGGAGAGATGAGAACGCCGGGCTGGTGGAGGGCACGTCGACGACAGGCGCCCAGCGCCGGAGATACCGCGAGATGGGAACGGCGGCCAGGCGGGGACGCTCCAACATGCGACGCGCAGTGCGTGTGCTGATGCGCAAGAACGGCGTGGCCGTCCCGCGCAGCACCACGGCTTCCTCCAAGGTCCGCTCCCTGTAGACGCTCGTCGCGTTGTCCGCCACCAGGCGTTGGCAAAATGCCCCAAGAGCAGCTGCATCTTCGCAGGCGCTTCTTGTAAGCCTGGCGATGGGCGGCGGAGCAGGGCCTACCAGGTCGCGGACGCGAACTCCTCTCCATCTAGAGGGAGCCCGAAGCGATGGCGTCGCCAGGAACCTGCAGGCACAGACGAGGGGCAGGTTCAGTAGAGTGGGAGCAGGCAACACCCGATGGTTCAGGCCCAGGATGGAGGAGGCCTGCCCCCATAGATCCAGCAGCCGGCGGCGGCGAGGCAGCAACCAGGAACCCGAGGACAAGGGGGTCATCCAGGCTCCAGACTCCACCAGCCAGGAGTAGGCGTTCTTGCCTCCATTTCTGGATGCAGCCTGGACCCCCTTGAAGCAGGCGAGCTGGAGTTGGGTCCTGATGTCGAGCAGTCCTACGCCACCGACGGACACAGGACGTGCCAGTAGACCTCCCGGGAGCCAGGCGGCGCGATGGCAGGATCCCCAGACGAACCGCGTCAGCCTGGCCTGCAGTTTGGCGATAGTGGCATCACCGGGCAGGTAGCCGTGCAGATGGTGGAGCACCGCCGCCAGTACTAGCGAGTTGGCCGCTCTCGCCCGCCCCACCAGGGAGAAGCCGCGGACAAATGGGGACCATCTGGAGATCGACCTCTCCAAGATGCCCAGCAGGTGATTTTCCTGGACCGAGGTTCCATGGCCTGATGTTATTTCGCAGCCCAGTACCGTGATGGAGGATGCGGACCACGAGATGCCCAGCGGAGAGTCGGCACGGTCCCTCCAGGCGCCGCACCACAGTCCTTTACTTTTCGGGAAGTTGACGCTGACTCCCGACGCACGCCGGAATTCGTCAAAGATGGTCTTGACTCTCTCAAACTGCCAATCCTCGCGGATCAGCAGGAGAATGTCATCGGCGTACGCCAGGACGTTCCCTCTTCCGAGGATTCTCTCCAAGTGGCGCAGGAGGGGACCTGTAAAGATGGAGAAAAGGGCTGCACTGCAGGCACAACCCTGCCGAAGCCCTCTGCGCATTTTGAATGGGCGGGTGAAGTTTCCATCCACCTTGATGGTAGCG